>JAUJYT010000186.1:0-25659 GCA_033996565.1 Nanhermannia nana
TTTTATATACTGTAAATTATTATTTTTGTAGAACATTATATATCTTATTATTCATTGCGAATAACATTTTTTTAATTATAAACGTTTTGATAACATTTGGGAACAAATATTTAATAAATAACAGATAAAATTGAATTAAGTTATGACAAAGTTAATGTTTTTAGTTATTAAACATTTGAAAATAATTTAAAACATTTTTGTTAAACCATTTTAAAATAAAGTATATTTTCTGTCATTTGAACCTTAACTTAAATGAAATTTAATGAATTTTTTTGAGAATAGTGTATGTTTGGAAGATATCAATTTTTAAAATTATCATCATCAATGCGCTCATCTATCAAATTATACAAATTTATGACCAAGCTAAAATACTCGTTTGACCATGTAGTTTGAATGACCATAACAATTAGTCACATTATCACAAAACTCACTAATAATGAAGTGAACTTTATCTAATTTTCTTCTTTTAATTAATCTGATTAATTATTGTACAAAAAAAAACATTAATTTAAATGCTTAAGTAAGTTACATTTCGATTGAGTACTGACCGGTTGGCAAACCTAACATAGATGGACACACCATTTGACTAATAGTATATACAAGAAAAATACACTTCTATTAGTTAAGAAACAATTAATTGAAGAGGATGTGTACAAAACTAAAATTACTTTTATTATATTCTTGACAGAAAGTGTAACAAATTAAGGAATGTTTTAAACAGTAGCGAAACTAGAAAATTTAGTTTGGGGGGGGGGCACAAACATAGGAAAACACAAAACTTTTTATTTGAAAACTTGATGTAATTGAAGCTCTCAAAAATATACAAAACAATAAAGCATTTTATCTAATTAATTAGCTTTTAATTTGAGTGGGGGCATATGCCCACCCTGCCCCTATGCTAGTTTGGCCACTAGTTTTAAATAACTTTAGATTTAGTTAAAACTATAATAATTACAAACTATCCTTTAACTTAAATATTGCAACATTGCAATTGTGTGAATTGTTTGAAACTATCTCTCAATAAAAAACTTAATGTATTCTAGAGCTTCAATTGAGCTGAACTCGAGGCTCGAGCTGTTTAAGCCCAAAATAGTGCATATGAACGCCAAAAGGACTGACGTATTAGTGAATTGAAAAGATTGATCTTTATCTTGAGGCTAATGTAAATTCACTTCATTATAATAAAAGAAGACATTAAAATTGTGAGAGAGACTAAACAATAGAGAATAATAGAGTTAGTATTAAATGAATTGAAGCTAAAGCTGTGACAACAAAACATTGAATTTTATTCCTCAAAGAATAATCCATTGATTGATTTTTGTTTGCAGTTCAAGACTCTATAAAAGTAGTTTTATTTTATACAATAATTCTATCCTATAATTCTATCCTATAATCCTTTATAATGTGTGATCTCTTATTAATGCCAATAATTTATATAATTTCATATTCAACAGCTATGTTTCAATCGATAGACATTCAAGTGAATGATGAACTTGTCTTTAAAGGAAATATTGCAGTACTCAAGTGTCTCATTCAAAATTTGATATCCAAAATCATAATTTGGCACATAAGCGATGGATTCGTCATAAAAGTTAATCAAACGAAAGGTAAACAATGAATCAGTGCAATAGCTTATATCTGGCTTATATCACCCTCAATTTGGTGACCATTTTTGCTAATTTTGGCCAACAGTTCACAAATATATTGAACTGGAAAACTTCTGCTTTCAATTAAATACTTGACTGGGGTTTAGTTTCTAATTTTTAATTAAATTATGGAAAAATTGAAACCTCTATAAACCAATAGTACTGATTAATGGATAAGTAACTATTATAGAAATATGTATTGAATATCTTTTTTAAGTTGACGTATGAGAACTACTAATTTATAAATGAATTACCCATCTACCTACCTCCTGTCACTCATGAATTATAATTTAAAATTATAGTTTAAAATTAGAATTTATATAATTAAACTCGAATCAACTTAATTGTGATTTTTATTGTATTTTTTATAAATATAATTTCATATATTATTGTTGTTAAGTATTATATGGGCGAATGTTATTTCATAATATTTCTAAAAGTATTTCTTATTTATTTTGAATTTATCACAAATTTCTTTAAAAAAATATTGAATTTTTAGTAGAAAACTGCTAATTATTAGTAGTTTATCAGAAATATAAATAATTATTAATTAAAAATTCTATATTTATATGATCTCAAATTGATTTTCTAAAAAACCTATGTATTTAAGTTATTTTATTCTGATTTTTAGATTTTGAGTTCGCAGAAAATCAGATCCCATGAGATGACATGGAATGCTTCACATAGCATATAATGTCCGTTGGGGTTCATAAATAATTTATGTCTTGTTCTCTTTTATAAAATAAAATAACAATAAATGTAGTTCTCATATTCATTACATATAGTGAAAGAATTGTGTCCATTTCGCTGAATTTCGTTTCGATGAATCATTTAATTTTACGATTACTTTTAACTCAAAATAAAAAGCATTTAAATAAATGATTACAATGCAATTCTATTGCTTCCGACTTATATAATTTTCTAATTGTAACTCATTATTATTATTAAGTTTATTTAATATTTAGAATAAAGCAGTATTTAAACATCATTGACAACAGATTGACAAATACTTTGAAAATTAAAAAATATTTTTAAAAAGAATTGATTAAATCTGATTCAAGTTTGTAGTGTATAATATAGAATTTAGCTACACTCAATTCAGCTGCATGTAAGAGCACCAGTAAATGAATGTCACCTTTTTTGCAGTTCTGACATATTGCGTTGTGAGTATTGCTCTGAATTCACAATTCACAATTCACAATGCGTTATCCATAATGTGGTTTTCTTTTAGTTCAAGTGTGATCTGAATTGTGATCCAATTCATCGAATAAACTCTGATAACTTTGATTACAATTTTGGTTATATATGACATGATTACTAATCATATTATTAACTTTATTTGATTTGCAAAACAAACATTAATCTAAAATGCAATTAATTTGATTGATATTTATTGAAATTTTGATGGGCTATAATATCAAATCAAATAACTGAGAAGTTATTCATTTAAAAGTTAAGGACACAGATATAAAAAGAGATTGCTTTTCAGAATTGCCATCACGTGAAACACAGAGTGTAATAATATTATTATATAGAATAATAAAAAGTGTGAAAAGCAGAGAATTAAAGCACTCACAACACAAGTCATACAATGAAGAGCTTTCACACAACACAATCATTGCATGTGATCAATGCCAGTGTGAAAATGATGTAATCCCTCAATAGAGTGAATCCCTTAAGGCGATCAATCATCTTGACTAAACTCAATAAACGGCACTATTGATTACATGCATGAATGCCTTCTCTAACATTCTATTAAAATCTTTCCAAAATAGACATCATTTGAGATTATAGGAGGACAAGTGTCCTCATTCAAAAAATTATTAAATTTAATAATTAATAAATCAATATTTTGATGAAGTACTTTACTTTTGTATGGATAGAGTTTATTTTTATACTTAAGTTTAGATATTGATAGAATGCAAGTCTAAACAAATATGAGAGTAATATACTGCAAAATACTTACTGCAAAATACCAATTATAATAAGTTATATAAGTAATTAAACAGATATTTAACAAATAAAGAATAATTGTATTATTTACAAATTCAAACAAATTGAATGGCATTTTAAAAAAGCATTTTTTCAATTTTGAGCTCATTTTTGTTGCATCAATTTTTTGATTCCTCTGCAACATAACGAATTGTTAAATTTAGAACTGTTAAAATGTTGAGTTGCTGAGAAGTTTCTTTAAATGTTACAACTTGTTGATGGCAAATATTAATTTATGGCTATTATAATGAAAGCTTAGCTTCAGGCATATTTTTGAATTGTGAATCAATGAACGTCAGGTTGAGTCTTGATGTTAAAATGAACTCAATGTTAAAATGATCGATAGATACCGGGCTAACAATTCTAAAATTAATTTCAAGACTCGAGTCTAGCCTTGGATTAAAAACACACAAAAATTTGTTGACATTTAGGACTAGACTTGCGTCGAATTGATTTAACTTGAAATGAAATTCATTGATGAGAAGTCATATGTCTTGTTAAATGATGTCTTTCTCTGAAGGTTTCGTGACATATATTACATCTGAGCTTCTCTTCCCTCTTCTTCTTCATAGGGTCGACAGTTAGAGCGCTTTTATGGTGAGAACGCATGTGATAAACCAAATCAGATGTCATTCTAAAGGTAGCATTACATTTAGCGCACCAGTTAGAGGTCGGGAATGTCAGTGCGGCCAATGATGGCGGCAAATACGGCAATAAAGTGTTCGACATAAGAGACTTTGTGCTTGAGGTTGATAGAGATGTGGGGAGCGGTGTTGGAAGTGATGTCGGGATTGACATTTGAGGGATCATTGGATGAGTCACTGTATGTGTGTTTGGGGACAGCATTGAACACGTGGCCACTCGTTGATAAATGTTTGAAAAGTCATACGGATTACTGACTGAACTCATCTTTTGTTCGACTTTCTTGAACGCACTCGTCATCATTGGTGTTGAATCAATACCTATCGATGTCGAAGATGTCGATAATGTGTTTAGCTTTCGAATAGGAGGTGGAGATTTTGGACGATGAAAAGCACTCGAATTGCTGAATGCATTGCATTCTTCAGACTTATCTGATTCCAAACCATTTTTAGTGCGTTTATTAGAGGAACTGTCGTTTGATTCATCTTTGACTAGAGATGCGATATCGAAACCTCTTTTCTTAGTCACCTGAGGTTTTGCTATTTGTGCTGATTCTGTAGAAACCGATGGCGTCTGTGTTGTGGCCAAAGTTGATGGACTACTTGTTTCTTGAGAAGGAGGAGGTATTGACTCTATTTGAATACGTTTAGGACAAGTGCATAACATATGAGACACAACAAGATTGGAATACATGAACACTTCGTTACAAAGCGGACAGAAGTATCGTTTGCTTCCATTAATAGTACTGGAAGAAGCTGTGGGCAGCCTTACGGCCAACTCCTTACTAAACCAGGCGTTAAGTTTTGAAGTTTCGTTTCTTTGGTCACTGTTTCGGTTTAAGTCTATGTTTTTGACGGCTTTGAAATAGAAATTTCCATTTTTGTAAACTATTTTCATGTTTTGTTCATCTGAATTACGAGCGATATCTATTTTAGCGAACAGTTCATTCGATGGGTTGTTATTATTAGCGCACGTACTGGTGCACGACTTGAATGAAAGCCAATGAAAAGGATTAGAAAATGGACCAAATAGTTGTCCACTCGTTATTGGGTTTGTAATAGTAGTCGAAGAATTTTCAATGGCATTACCGCCGTCTGATTCACTTCCTTCAGTCATTACTTCCAAATATTTGAAGTCAATTCTTAAGTTGAGATGAGTTTAGTGTTGACTTCCGTCTAATTATAACTCTCATTGATTCCAAAATCTATGAAATGAAGAATAACATTACATGTTTTGCATTTCCTTTTTGAAATATGAGTTCACTTATAATAATAGAATAGTTATCAGAGGAAATTGAATATTCTAACAGTTAAAGCATATCTATTTTCATATAGGGTTTAATACTTAACTTATATATTGATATATAAGTTGATGAGTAGAGCCAACAACTCAAAAGAAAATAAGTCTGGAAGGGTATCAAAGTATTTGTACATGTTTTATACGATACTAAATAAGAATAAACATGATATGCAGGGTATATGTTAGAGAATGATTCACTACAACAAACTTAATGTAGAAAGAAAAAGAATTGTATGAAAGAATGGAAGAGACTGTTAGAGATGTGAGACGAGAGAGATTCATAACTTAACATATTCACGACTATGATAGCGAAAACCCTCTGCTTTCAGTGCTTGTGCATAACATGATGAGATGCTCTCATCTCTTTCCGCTCCGATTCGTTAATTTGCATTTGAAAGGAACATAATGTAGCTTTTATGCTAAAACTGCATATTGACAGTTACTCTTTCGGTAAAAATCAGAGACAACCGCTTCAAACATTATCTCATATCCCACGCAAATTCTAGTCCAACCCCAACACAAACTCCAACTCCAACACAAACTCCAACTCTACATAATTACTCTCATTTATACTATGATTTATATCTTCTTAACTTTGTTTTATCTGTTTGTTTAATTATTGTATAATTTTTATTGATACAAATTGTATCCAATTATTGATTTTGCGCTCTTCTTATACTTAATACTGACTTAATATATATCAACTCAATTACTAGAAGAACAAACTTGATACAAACACTTATACACTCTCTATCTATTTGAACATATATTTCATTAGTATAGCTTTTATCCTAAATAAGAAGAAAAATGTGATGTTATTTACTCTCAATGGTTTTTTCTATGCTGGTCTGATAGAGGCATAGGTTTACTTACTAGTAGTCGTATCAGTCGTATAAACCAATGATTTATGTCTAATGATAACTGCATACATATTTATAATGCTATCCCTGTATAAATCCCATAAGTTTTAAAAGATATCTCTACTGTGTCTGCTATAAAACTAATGAGTACTTTAGTCTTTGAGCACAACTTTACATAAATATAATAATAGATATTATTTTTAATTCCACAATAGAAGACTATCTCAATGTACACTTAAAATGTGCACTTATTTCCATGAACTCGAGTTAAATTTGTTTAATTCTCAAGAAATATAACAATTTTGATTATACACTACTTAAAACATTGGTTGAATGGAATAATTAAGTTGAAAAACAAATAAATACTGAATGAAAATTGAATGAAAGAAAAATGAATGAGAGGAAAGGCTCTATGAAATCAGTATAAAAGGAAGTTAATGCATAGCATTAAGTACTAAAAGCAGAGCACTTTTTATATTGAATGATGAAAAGAAGCTTCAACTTAAAGCCAGGACAGCAATAAGCACTTACAACTATTGAAGTTGGGCTCAAAATAAGCTCAAACTGAAGAAAAGTTTACTGGAGTTGACAATAAATGTGAACCAAATCCTAGCAATATTAGCAATACGTTTGTTCAACTCTTACTCACCCAAATGGCCATTCATGCACATTGTTTTGCGATGTGTAGTATCCATCGTATCCATGCGGAAAAGAACACTATCAAAGATAGTCGAGTACAAGAGATGATAATATAATATAAAAGTATAATACGACAACTCAACAACTTATAGACGAAAGAATGTGCCACTAAAGAGATGAGAATTGAACGCAATATGAGCTATGAGTCTGAGAGGAGAGAGGATGAGACACACGAACACATCCAGTGAGATGTGAGTTGCAGACTGTGGGAGAAAGAAACGCTGTTGGAATAGGAGGAGCTGTTGGAGACTGGAGACTGCTTGCGTATCCAACCACTCAACAATAATACAGCAATACAGCAATGCTACTAATTCTACTTATTCTCGCATCGCTCTCATTCCCTAAAGCTATCCGAGATATATATTTTCGAGATATATTATATCCTACGGTATGTCATACTTCCCAATACATTCTACTCTCTTTAATATTGCCATTAGGCATATGCTCCCTATGATGTTCTGTCTCTACAACTAATAAATTCAATCTTAAAAGTTATACAACTTTAGCTTTCTGTACGTTTTGGAAACAATCGCCTCAAATGCGTTATTTTTATGTGAAAATCTATAGTAATTATAGCTTTGAATCAGTAGATATTGAGCTAAAATAAATCTCATTATAATAGAAAGAAAAATCTGAGCAAATCTATCACAGGCTTAGATAATGGCTTTGGATGATTGAGAGCATTTCGATATGAGAATATATGAAAATCATCTTGAGATTTAAAACATGTTATTACATAGCCTTAAGGTTTAGCGATGCAGTTCTGATAGCATAGGGGAGCGAAAAAGTGAAGAAACAGAGAGATGTGAGACGCATGAATGAGTTTTGTCACTACCAATTTTCTTATTTCCTTCTCAGTTAATCTTTACCTAAACTACTTTTTTTCTATCTTATTTGATTAATTGATGCGGATTTGGTTGGACGCACTTCTCTACAGCTGCGACAATACAGCGTTAGGCATTAGGGGACATCTTCTCTTATTTTAATTAACAACTCGCGCAATAAATCACAAACTCCATCGCTAACTCGATCACACGTTTTGTCCCCACCAGTTATGAGCCCACAGCACAACTCAATGCAAAAAACCACTGAATTGTTAGATCGTTTAAACCAATTTTTTACATATAATATATTATTTTGTTATTCCCTAAATGACATCTGTTTTAATCAGAGAATGTGGTTCTTTAACTTGTAAAAAAGCTCACAATGTTCACAATGTTCCCTCTTTGTTGTGAATTGCGCCTCAACTAAAATGACAAAAGCGATGATGGCAGTGATTGTTACTAATGAGACAGTTCGCCTTATCACTGCTTAAAAATGGGCTTTTTTATCCGTATATGTGTCTGTATATATGTGCCTGTATGTATGTGTCTGTATATATACTTCAAATGGCGAGTTCTTTCATCGTTATTTCCTTACTGTATGAAAAAACGAGAGATCAATGCAAGTTTGCTTTAGTTGTTCGTTGAGACTGAATAAAGATAGAATAGAGAGGAGAGAAGAGCAAATCGATTTGCAGTTTGCGAAGCAGGAGAAGTAACAAACACAAGTTGAGCGGAAACAAAATCGCTCAGATTTGAGAAAGAAAAGACACTGAAAATATGAAATTTTATTTGTTTGAATCGAGAATGTTTCTGTAGGCAAAAGTCTATTTTTGGTCAACTGGCACCACATATGCTCAATGGAAAAAGATTGGCCGCATATATAACCGTATATATAAAATATCAAACCCGTAGGCATAGCCGTCCAAAAATACTAACTGTGTGTTAAGCTATATATACGTCAAAACTGTATATTTTGTATATATATGAAGGAAGAGCTTCATTGAACGACAAATCGATGCTTGACTGGTATAATGCTTTGGCGGATAGAGTATTGAAGCACAAACTGTATAAACTATATTACTGACGATGCAGTTCTGCTGAATTTATATTATATGTAACGAATAGAATATGGGGATGAGAGCAATGAGAGCACAAGTCGCTATCAAGGGACGAATTTTAACAGATGTTTTCAAGAGCAGCCCATTGTAGCCGACAGATGTTTTCCCTGCAATACTTCACTATCCCCTCAATAGCGCACAATAGTCTCAATCCTCTAATATTCTAAAATCTAATCAATTCTACTTTAAATTAAATGAGAGTCAGTCTCTATTTCTTATGTTTATTACAAATATGAGCCAACTGTTTAAACCGCAATTGAACCTATACTATCACAATAGTACTCGAGTGCACTTTGTCTAACTCTCAGCACTTCTTTATCGTCTAAAATCCATTACGTGTCTATCTATCATTGTCAACGGGTGGCCAACACAAAAAATATAATTACGATTTGTTTCAAAGTGGGATTTGGACCTCTTCTAGTTCTACTCGTTATCTCTACAACACTTTGTACTGAATGACCCACTCATTGGGTATTGAGTCAGGAAGACTAGAATCATGATTCCCATCATCCCTGTCATCCTTGTTATCCCGATCTGACACTAATAGAAGATATGGGATATCTATGGATATAAAAATGTTCAGATGAATGATCACTTTTTAACGTCACAGCAAATCACAGTAACACAGAATCAGTATTTTTAGTAAAATTTATTGTTTATATAGATTTGTAATCAGAGCAATGATGAGTTTGACTCCCTTCGCATCTTTAGGATGTGTGTGAAGAGAGTCTCATATTGATCGCTCTGTCTCACCCTCATATAAACAGTTTCTTGTGTGCCACTCAACTAAATCTCAGTATCGATGTGTATATGAATGTGTATTGAGTTAAATAGAGTGCTTATTGATCAACACGTAATGGCAATCGCGGGACGCGGAGAACAAATAAGAAATTCTATTCCTTTGTAATGTGAACAGAAATAAATGTGACAATCATTTTGTGTCAGCTAAAGTACATCTGTCTCTGGCAAATGAAAAACAGTACTGCTCTTATCTAATAAATATTAAAGTACATCACTCGCGCGTTACAAGACTGGTCTCAGAACACAATCTTTAAACAATACTCTAAAAAGCAAATGTAATTTGAGCACTACTTCATATTAAGCTCAATCACAGTCATCTTAACATATTCTTAACATATTCTAACATATTCTTATTAAATTCAATTTATACTCTATTGCAAATACATATGAAAACGCATGCAATTATAGGATGAATTGATTCTTTATCTTAAAGAAAAACATAAGCATTAAAATATTAATAGAATTTTACTCTCTTTTATCATTAATTGATTTAAAAACAAGTCAATAATGCGATCCTTTAAACAATTATATAGGACTTTTATATTAATATATTGATAGATTCACTTATGATGTTATGCATTAAATTAAAATGTGCACAAAATTTATAAAATATGAAAATAATTATTTCTCCAAGTGCTTCAAAACAATGTCTCTGCATAATCATCGTTTAAATAAGTTTAAACTTATACTGTATTGTCATTGTGATTGTCTTTTTCTGTCTATACCGAATTTGCCCCAATTTTTACATTTTCATTCGGTCTAAGCATATATACACCGAATAAACCCAAATTTTGTATCATTTTTATTTAAAATATTCAAAATTCAAAAGTTTATCACATAATGTTAGTGAAAAATCTCAGTCAAAGCGCAAACTGAACATACAGTTACATATTATGCTTTCATGTAAACAATTCAGAAATAACTTACATTAATGTAATGTAATGTAACAATAGATAGCATTTTAAATTTGCTAGCATTTTAGCATTTTAAGTGCAGGCATTTTATGCTTTAAAATGAGTTCCATAGAGTGTCCATGAGTTCCATGAACAGCCCGAATGACACACAATTTTCAAAAAAATCCTTCGGTCTATTACTTGGACCGAATACGCCGCCGAATCTGACTTTCACAATAGACCGAAAAACATAAATCACTAATTATAAGGAAATTATTTTGAATACTTCTGATTCATAAGTTATGAATTAACGATATGTGACTCAATAGTCATCTTATAAATCACAAGAATAATCTATTATTAAGTAAGTCATAAGAATGACTTATTGACTAAATTTTTAAATCGTAACTATATTTGCATTCAATATTAATATCCATTATGTCTTATGAATCCGTTATGCATAATAGTGATGTAACTTTATAGGAAATTTACTTCCAATTCCACGAAATTTCAAGATTTCACTTCCATTCTATTCCACAACTTTTTTGCAAATTCCACTTCCATTCCATAATAGTTTCTCCAGATTAAAACAGCAAAATAGCCCTTAAAGTTACCTTAAGGTTATCTAAAAGTCATCTAAAGGTATAAGCCTTTCTAAATAAGTAAAAATATCTGAAAAATGTCTAAAATATATAAAAGTTCAGTGGAACCATTTATCTAAACCTGAATTCTCGAACCATTAAATTTTCAGATTTCTCTTCATTCCATTCCACGCCTATTTTTCAAATTCCGCTTTCATTCCATGGAAGTGAAAGCAAAAGTTACATCACTAATTCATAATATATTCATTAGTGCTGGGTTTACATTAGCTTTTGATGAAAACAATAATTTAAGATTACATTTTGATTAATGTATAAGATATTGCCTAATATTATGCAAAACTAAATTTAAGAATATTTATTAAATTTTATGTAAAAGTAAATAATTTTAGTAATTTAAGTGTTCAGAAGAATCATTAATTTTGTCATTTTATGATTCATTGAAACATCAATTAATTGAATTCATAAAAATTGCGATCAAAAAATGATTTCCTTTAGGAACGCAATGCAAGCCTTGAGCAGATTCAGAATATTGACTCTTGAGATCATTACATAATTGTCCTCTTCTACTAAGTTTCTTAAGTTTCTTAGGTTTCTCACATCTCCCTATCAATAGACAAACAAACTTATCCTTCTGTATAAATCTTTTTCATTCTTATTAAAGGATAGATCTTATGCTTTATTTACAGTCGATTGAAGTGTGAGCTGCGAATGTGATAACACTGGGAAGCACAGCATCCTCTCTATTACAATCTAAATCTCTCTACATCTTCAACTTAGCTCTGATTCAACAAACTTAGTATTTGCATAGATATTGAATTTTAGACTGTTTTCATAATAAGTTATTTAACTCAAAATAACTAACCTGTGAGTAATTCGTCGAGAAATACATAAAAATAAGAGTATTATTAATTTGCAATTCATGATTCTGTTTTTTTAATGATTAATGTATGGGATAACAAAAAATTCTTTAACATACTTATCTGTTTCTACTTTTTATTGTATATAACCATAGATCTTATTTATTCAAATTCATTCTTTATCTAATATAGTGCTAAATAATGTGTTTAACATCTCTTTATTACAAATACAAATATTATTTATAAAAATGAAAAAATAGCCAACAAATTAATCAAAATTGAAATATTAGTATTATTTAGCTATAAATCAATGTAAAAATATTATAGACTTGAAAATAAATCATCAGTGACTACAGCTTTCAGACCGTTTACCAGATCCGCCTTTCAAGAGATAAATTTGAGATATTATCAAAACTCAGAATATTATATAAATTATTATCTTAACAATAGAATTGAATGATGTGACTGCAGTAAAAATTTAATAAACCTTTTTTTCATTTTTGCACAATTCTACCATTTTTTGAAAATTGGCATAAATATGCATTTTTGGTAGTAAATTAGAATATCAAAGTAGTTTTTATTGACAAGAATTTTTAAAAATATATTCCACTATATCTAAATGTCACCTATTGATTAAACCCTTACATTCATTAAATTTAACATAAGCGAGAATACGTGGCTGTCACCGTTTCATCACTGTATAAGTAATTACAGGTATTTTTAAATTTTTAATAAAAAATTGCAATATCTCTAAAGATACTTTTGACCGATAAAAAAATTGTTTCATATCCTGATTCTACGAACAAAATCCTTTTTAGCTTCCTTTTTAGCATAAACAATATAACAGTTAAGAACAGCTGAATCTATTAAAATAAAATTACATAAAATGAACAAATATTCACTTAATAAATCTTAATTATATATTATTTTTATTTTTAATTTTTTTTATTTCACTTTAAAAGATAAAAACATTTTTTGAAAAATTTTCTAAAATTCTTATTATTTCGTTAGAAAATAGAATTTTGGAGGAAAGGAAAAATTCTTAAGAGTTATTATTAAATAATTTGTGATTTAAGAACAGGACAGTAATCACTCTGAATACAAAGTCAGTATTTAGAAAACTCAGCTTTATTTGAGTCCAAAAAATTTAATCATTTATAATATACTTGGAGTATTATATCGAAAATTAATCTCAATTTTTTAAATATAAAATGTACAATAATTACATTACTTGGTATACTATTGTCTTTAACTAACAAGTTTATAACAAATAAGTTGATAACATTATAAAATGCATTAAACTTTATGTAAAATTGATTGAACCCTTAAATCAACTCTCAATCTAAAAGTGTAGCAAAAATAAAGCAAAATTGATTGGAAAAAGTTGTAAAGAAAGTCAAAACTAAAATGGAATAACTTTTAACTTTTTTGCAATTAAATTCATTTTCTAAAACGATTTTCTTTAGGAAAAGTACAACCGGAAAGTTGAATCACTTCAGTGGCCGCATATATAGCGCTTGCAATGCATACATCTAACGGTTCGTTTTGAATGTATTGCGCAAAGAATCCGCCGACAAATGCATCGCCGGCTCCGTTCGTATCAACAACTTTACTGTCTTCGAGTTGTGTGGCTTCGAATTCTTTAACCTCATTATTATTAGTAAATGCGACCAAAACGTTGTCCTTTCCCTGTGTTATGACTACAGTTCGACCATCTTTTCTATTACACTCATCATTGGCAATAAGTTTTGCGATTTCTCTCAAATCTGTTGTCTATTTATAAACAAATAGAGAAAATATATATAAAATACATTAAAATACAGGAATTAAAATTTTTATATTAAATAACTAACAAATAGTCTCAAACCTGCCATCCCTTCAAATTAGCGAAAGCTTGCGCTTCAGTCTCATTACCGAACAAGATATCAATATATGGAAAAACATCGAGAAGTGGTTTAGAGAAGACTTGACTAATATAAGGCGCGGACAAATTCATGCAAAAGAGTTTGCCCGCATTACTGTGGGCATGTTTGGCGAGATTGAGGATAGACTCGGGACTGACGGCCAAATGAAAACCAGAGACATAGAAAACTCGGGCCTTTTCAACGTATTCATAGTTTTGTAACAAGTGATTCAATTTGAAGTTTTGCGAAGCGCCTAAATATGCGCACAATGAACGACTCTTCCCGTTGTTGGTTATCAGACAGGCACAGGTGCCGGTGGGGGTGCTCTCGTCCACCATATAGACCACACGCACTTTCTCCTCTATAGCCTTGTTATACATCCTCTGACCGAAGGGGTCGTTACCGATCGCACCCATGAATGTAACGCAATTCGGTTTATCCAAAAACCATTGCGTCACCCGCATCGTGTTCTGAACCGCTCCACCCGCAAAGTACTCCACATTATATCTTTCGATCATATCTTTGCATAAGTTAATGTGTTTTTCATTCGCTAGAATCGCATCGTTTGCTAATAATCCATAACTGTTTAGGAATTCCTGGTCTGCGGTACAGCTGATGTCCAGCAATGGATTTCCCAAACCTAACAAAACTCCTTCACTATTATTGATAATAATATTAATCTTTTATTTATCTTTTAATTCTTTAAGTTATTGTTTATTTCTTATTCTGATCTCACCTTAAGTTAGACATTAGTTTATAATTCGATTAATTTTATTAATAAATCATTGAAATTAACATCCGTTTTAAGGAATCGGTTTATAATATAGCGAATGAATGGCATTGAACTACACGTGCATTGAGTCGTGCATTCACTCAATAACTCCATCTCTCAGTCATTCATTAATTTAGTTATAAAAGTATTTTAGATTTTTCAGAGATTTTTTAGTCATTAAGAAAAAGTTTTTCAGATATATTTAACTAAAACAACAAATTAATAACTTTATGAAAATGTTGTATTTTTGGAAAATAAATTTTTTATCTGAGCATTAATAAAGAAATCCTTGACTTAAAATTCAAATAAATGATAAACAAACAAAAAGTTTAATTAATTGATTAAAACTGTCAGAAAACTAATTTATTTAAACTAAAGGAATGGTCTCTTAGTTATCAAAACTGGCACAACATATAGTCTCTTACATAATAATGAGAAAGTGTTGCTTCCATAAAAAGTTTGAAACTTCTGTTCCAAAGATAGCTCAAGTAATAAACAAAGTGAAGGCTATTTCTATCAAATCATAATTTATTGTGTTTACAACTTATTAAAACAATTATACCAATTGTTTATAACTTTAAAAAGTTTCATAGGACTCATATTCGGATATTTCTTGTGACAGAAAAGTTGAATTTATGCAACTTTTTCAATACATTGCATTAGATATTGAATACCGCAGTAATATTTGAATACAAATAACATATTCTCTAGATTTAGGACAGCTTTGTATTAAATTTTCGATAATAAAGTGAATAACTTAATAGTAAAGTAAGAGAACGGGATTCACAACAATGCGCGAACAGTTTAATAATAAAAACACAATAGTTATTGAGATTTACTTGAAATGTTATGAACTCCCTTATAATGTATTGCTAGTAGTCTGTATCCATCAAAATGGTCATTATATTGACATACAGTATAATAAAAATTGAAATCTTATTCTTAAATGATATTTTTGAAGCATTAGTAAACTAATAAATATGAAGTTACGAGTACAGTATCCGTACAATATATGGGAACATATACAGTACTGACGAGCTGAACCTCAACTCCGTACTCAACTCATAACGAAACCCTTGAGAATATTTAAAACTTATAATTAATAAGATTATAGCAATTACACAACTAGTAATTTCACTTATTATAGTAATTTATCATTAATTTATTTGTATTCAGTTTAATGTTTCATTTGTTGAAATGGCAAATCATTTCTCAACAACTAGTGGACGACTAAAAGCATGAGTAAAAGCAGATATATATAGAGCTCACTCTCACCAATGTGTATACATTTAAAATGTAATAATTTGTTTGATTCAATTTAATGACTAACCTTGTAATGCATTGAGCTATAGTACTGGTACTGTTTTATTAAATCATTGAAATAAAACGATTACAACCGCTATGGTTTCGACTCTAATTCTATTCGACCTTTTCTTTGCATAAATTTTAATTTTTCATATTATACTTAAAAATACGTAAAATGTACTGAATAGCAGAGAAGATCATCAAATCTGACCAGTAATGTAAAACACTAACTTGTTGGTTGGCTAAGTTGTTCTTCAGATGAAAGAGCTGGTGAACCGGTTCTCTTGACTGACAAAACCAGTAACAATCAATTATAATAGAATATATACATGAAATAGTGTGGATTTTCTTTTAATGATACAGTACGACAATCATCTGTATGTGTGGATCATTCAACTTATAAAGTATACATACTATTACACATTTGTGTTGTCTTCGCCATTCTATTGGTAAAGTTATTATTTTTTATGACTATTAACATGCAGTGAATTTTTATGCTTTTAAAATGCAGTGAATTTTTATGCTTTTAAAACAGCGATTTGGCTGAAAGGATCCAATGACTAAAAACCAGGAGAAGGAGTGAACGTATGTCTCATATAGAGAATAATTAATATTTAGTATTAAATTTAAAAACTTTATCGCATATTTGTTACACAGACAGGTATTGCTAAATCAGATAACTTTTCGAAGGTATATGTTTTAAGCAAAAAGTTGAAAATAATTTAGTACTTCCTTCAAAGTCTAATATTATTTTGCGTTGGAATCAGGATTTTAATTATGCACAACTGTGTATCTGTCTGTAGGTGTAACCGATAAATACTGTCTGGAATGAGCTGTCTATGAGCTGTCCATCAAGAGTACTCTTGTGATTCAATATAATTCTGATCGATGCAGAACTTATTTTGATATCAATGAGTGCTAAACATAAACATTTTGCTCAAATACATTCATATCAAAAGCAATATAATATTGTGATACAAAAGCATTCTCTACCAAAGCGTCAATTCGCAGAAGTCATTGCTCTTCCGGACGATATCATTGTTACTCAAACTGAAGCGATTAATGAGAATGGAAACAGTGTAGAAGTCAGGTGGTGTTTGCCGTGCTTTCTACAGGTTGAGAAACGAATACTACCTGTATGTACCAGAGAGAATGGCAATGGCAATGCCAACTGCTTTCACTACAAAGGCAATCATGAAGATCAAACTCAAGATAATAAAGATTATATGGGATGTGTTGGATGTCTTTGTCAAAGCCTGAAAAAAGTAATAGTTTGTATATTTTTATGCCCTTATACCTTCTGTTTTTCTCCATAATATCTTATTTCAGTAATAGTTTTATAATATATAAGTTAATCTGTTTTTATCAATAATTTGTGCTCAAAAGACTATTTTTATAAATTTATTGTATTTGTATACTATTTGTTCAATTGTTAAGCCAAATAAAATTAATTTATTCTTTAAATAACTTTGAAAATCCGATCAATCAATTATCATAATATGGATTGACTCGTGCATAGCAATAATTGTTAAGGTATTTGATCATTCAAAACAAGTCTTATAATTAAGTCTGTGATTATTAGTTAGTGTTGGCTCAAAAGAAACTAAATTAATAAATGCATTAACTATTTAAAAAACAAAATTTAAATGTTCTTTTTATATAAGTTACATAATCTATAACCTTATTAATCTTAAAAGTTAGTTCATGTATGAATAGGCTTACAAGTCATTTGAATGCTATTATTCTTATAATGAATTAATGTTATATCTTATAATAATATGAAATAAATTGCTTAAAAATTAGTTGACAAGCACAGTGCCACTAAATTGTTAAATAATAGTTAATTCCATATAAAGAGAAAAGGAGTTATAATATTAAATGAAATATTTCCGTCCATTCAAGTATTAATTTCTTTTAACATTAATATTATTTGAATATTGAACCCATTTACAGGAAAGCCTTCAATTTTATCAAATCCATTAATCAAATCATGTATTCAATACTCTATATTATATTTATGGCACGTCTTCTCAAAAGCAAACCAGACAGAGCTCAATAAGGTTATGCAAACCCAAGCAAACAATCAAAATAAATGTTTAGAACTTCTGACTGAATAACAAACCCCTGTCAAGTGATTAGGAATAAACGAATGCGCATAATGATTATCACAAAATGTTAACTTTCTACAGATTAATGAATTTTTATCTTCAAGTAAACCGATTCATTCATAATTATAATTTTTCAACACTGCGCAGCACAATCGGACTTACATTTTGAAATAATTGAAAAAACCGAAGAAATCACTGTAAAGATAATTAAAAGCGGTTAAATCTCACCTAAACTAGTTTCAAGAACTTTTGTATATTGCATTTTTCGATATTAATTTTCAAAAATTATCATCATTTGCTTGATTTTGGTAATAGTTGTTCAAAAATGAAAGCATAAATTATGTTATTTTGGTTTGGATTAAACATAGTTTTTTAGCTCATATTGGAACTATTTTGTAACAATTAAAACTTATTCTTTCTATTGTATTGATTTTTAAAAATTTTGTTCCAATTAAATAATTGCTGCATTCAATGTAGGACTGTATTTACTTAAACATACTCTAAACAGTAAAATTTCGGTAAACATATTCGCGTGACTTCCGCGTGAGTGAGGAGTCCTCGCTGAAGACGTCATAGATTACAAATAAATGTTATTTTATAAGTAACATTTAAAATGAGTTAGTAGTTTATTAGTTAATATGGAAAAAACAATAACTGTATTCATTAAAATAATATCCAATTTCTAGTATATTTATCGAAATCTTATTTACTATCAAAATGCGAAAAGATGTTAATACAAAGCAACTCTTAATATCTTCTTATCCTTTGGTTCTTTGGTTATCTAACACTAACTTTGCATTGATTATAAGTTGAAAAAGTATTTAAACAGCTCCGTAACATTTAAGCACAGGTTCACAAAATTGGACATCAATTCTATATTTGAAAGTAGTTTTGCTTATAAGTTAATAAACTATTTAAAACTTTTAATTCCTTAACAATTGAGTGAATTGTTACTATAATGTCTAACCAAATTGAAGCTCATTTATCTTCAATTATAACAAATAAATTATTGATTATGACAGTAGCAGTTGCCTCCAGTACTTACTTATATTACTGGGTCAAAAGTAGAGCTAAAAGAATCTACACTCCCGTCACTAAAGTAAAAAAACTATTTATTTATCCGGTCAAAGCTTTGAAAGGTGTTGAAGTCGACAGTCTTGAGGTCACGGAAAATGTTGTAAAATACGGAAAATTCAAAGACAGGTGAGTTATATGATAAATAAAATTGTTATTTCTGTTTCATTATTTGTCAATTCTATTGCTTTATAAGTAAAAATAGTTAGCGGTTTATTATATAATTTATATTTGAGAATGCAATCAAATTGTATTGCAGTTAAAGAGATAAATATTACATTATATTTATATTTTGTAGAATTACAGTACTAGCGTTGTTCTACTTGTAATTTCTGAAAATTACATAAGAAAATTTCATGAAATTTACTTGAAAATTACACACCTTAAATATAATAAATTATAGTTGTAATTTTCTACAAAGGCACAATCTAGCATCTACAAATTTTCTAGTATATATGTAAAATGATGAAAAAATTTCACATCAACTAATAGTTGAGAATTGGGTTTTCACTAAAATCTTAACATTCTTTGTCATAATCAATGAAAAAAAATAAAAAGTATGACAATGTTTTGAATATTTCTGTCATTTTTTAAACCGCAAGCCTCTTATCTCAAGTTTTAAAATGAGAAGTTTTGGAATTTATGAACCAGATAAAGGACTAAGGAAAATTAGACAGTAACATTTCCTCAACGAATTAGAGATTTTCTGTCTAGGGTAAGGTGGTACAATTTCGATATAGGTACAACTTCGATCACTCTAAGAAAACTCGAATTTATTTTTAATTCTTATATTGGCAGCAGTGTGGCAAACCTGTAAACATCAGAGGAGGTTATAAACAAACGTGTTTTGACAAATTGAGCTGTGTACAAGTTTCATTTTGTTTTCTGCTTCGAGTTTTCTTAGAGTGATCGAAGTTGTACCTATATCGAAATTGTACCACCTTACCCTATACTATCTTGTAGTGTGTCAAAGGTTAAGCATTTTACCGGTAACCCCAAGGCCATAGGTGACGCCATTTCCGGGTTATTAGTTAAGAACCGCTTAAAGGCAACTTTTGAATGATAATAGATAGAAAAAAAAATTCCCCAAAATGTCCGCCTCAGTGCCCCCTTTAAAATCATACTTGATTTTTAAAAAATTGGACGCCGTTTTCCCTCCAAAAAGGTGAGTTGAAATTTTAGTATTTTATAGCTCGAATGGACGTAAGGCAAAACCGGATTCAGATTCCTCGTAAAAAACTACATAAAGTCAAAAAAAAATTATCCAATTTGGATGAGGGAAAGTTGCGAAAAAAATTCTCAAAATTTATTAATTTTTATTTATAGTGATTATAGTGACGAAGAAGAAGATTATAAAAAAATGAATAAAATTAATTTTCAATAATAAATTGAACAGATACTTTAAAAAGATTATTTAAAGTTTAATTAAAGAACCCCGAATAGGCTTGAAAATTAAATCCGAAAACTAATGGGTCTATTTTAAAGTTCAAACTATTAGACTCTAGTTTTTACAGCTTTTCTCTAATATAGCATTTTTGAAAAGCTTCGAAAATAATATTAAACTAAAGTAAACTTCTACCAAAAATTGATTCATATAGAGAGTGAATATGACAGCGATATCAAAATGATAATAATTAAATAAAAGTTTTAAAAAATTTGTTCTAAGTTAGTATTTTACATAAATTACAAGTAATTTTCGAAAATTTCATGAAAATTACACGCGAAAAGATAATTACGGTAATTAACCAACGCTATACAGTACAATACAATATAATATAATTTTTAGATTTTTACTGAATTAAAAAAACTTTTTAAAGAATTACTAAATTCTAACATTGAAAATATAAATAAATCACTATTTATAAGACTTTGAAAGTATAGAGATTTTATGATTAATCTGTAACTTTTGGTCAATTTAATTAATAATTTTTTTCAATTCTCTGTGTTTCAAGAGATCATTTTGAGAATATCTGCGCCGAGTCTGAAGCCTTTCTTAGTTTGAACAAAACTTGAATAAATACAGAAATAATAATAATGAATAATATTAATAGATTTGACTTTAAGACAAAGTCTGGCCTACTATAAAAAATGAATTAATGTTGTCTGGAAACGATTTTTAATTAAACAGAAAATAATTAAAATGCACTGAAACTATAAAAAAAAAGAATTTGATAAAAAACAAATCTATATTTTAGGTCATGGATTATATTGGATAGAGAGAACAGATTCATTGCATTAAAGAACGAGCCAAAACTCGCACTCACAAAATGTAGTTTTCATAATCATAATCAATTGTGGATCGAAGCGCCTCATATGCCAACACTTAAACTTAAACTAATTGAAAGTCTAAGTGATGCTAAAATTATCGATTTTATGTAAGCTCAGAAACAGCAATACCTCTAAAATTTATAAATGTTTACCATCGAAACATATTTTAAAACAATATTTTATTAGAGTTTATAAGAAAGAAATGAAAGGAATCGATTGTGGAGAAGAAGCACGCAATTGGTTTGAGACATTTTTAGGCAAACCAGGAATACGTTTAGTGCAACATCATCCAGATTTGAAATATAGAGACACTAAGTCGAACGAAAGGCGAAAAGATGATCACAAATTTCCAATAATCTATCAAAACAAGTCAAGTCTTCATCTGGTAAATGAAAGCTCTGTTAATGATTTAAACACTTACGTTTCTGAAGGGAGCGAACAAATTATTTATGACAATTTTAGGCCAAATGTTTTGGTTCATTATGACAAGCCCTGGGATGAAGACAAATGGAAATATATGTCTATAAATGGGGTTTCATTTCTTCTACTCATGCAGTGTGATAGGTGTCCATCAACTACTGTTAATCCAAAAACTGGAAACCCTGGACAGGAGACAATAAAAGCATTGAAAAAGTTAGATTTCTCTCATCTTCTATATCGAGTTGTCTTAAATATTGAGTTGTCCTGTTCTGTATGCATATACTGTATAATATTTAATGAATGTGTCCCAGATTCAGATTATTGTAAACAGTGATAAGAATTGTTTGAGACCGGTGTCTAATTGTAGATTTTGTAATGTCCATCGCAATGTCCAATTCAGATCTTATGTGACTTATATCTGTTATCAACTAAATTATTTTTCTTCATTCAAAATTTTTAATTATAAATTTAACAATAAAGTCAATTATATAATTGATTTAAAGGCCAAGTTTATAATGGTGTAAAATTATTTAGTGGATAACACGATTGTGCAATTCAGTTGAGTGTATGTTAGGTTACAATGTGTTTGAATTTTTGTTTTAAAAGCATTTCGAGTTTTAGCTCTTATAAGAAAAGTTTCATTATTAGCATAAGTTATATATTTAATTAAAAATAAATCTTTTGTAGATTTAGACCAGCGGTCGGAATATCAAAGCAAAAAGGATTGGGACCAAGATTTGGCTGTATATTCGGCCCACTATCCAAAGGCGTCATTAATGTTAATGATTCTGTTTTAGTCAGCTATGGAGAGCTTGATTTCGCCTGAATTTGTCATAAATACTAACTATTTAAAGTCTTGATACAGTAGACTCGCGTTATAGTGAACGACCGAATGCAAGAAAAATGCGTTCACTATAACGGGAGTCTACTGTAAATATAATAAAGTCTTATGAATATAAATGAACCATTTCCTTACTTTATTTGTTAAAAAATATAATAAATATAATAAAATTATTTGTTGTTCCAAATAAAGTGAAAACTCAATACATATAATATCTATAAAAGAATTATTTAAACTTTAAGCAAAGTTACAAAAGAAAGACATAAACCCGTTATTGTAATTGTAACATGGACATTATTGTAAATATGTGTAAATATAATTTCATATTTTATCATATTTGTTGAACAATGTGAAGACCTGTGTCTTGACCTGTGTTTCAACCTTTAATTCAAACAGAAATTCAACAATAAAGGGAGTAATTATTTGCGGTTAAAACTACTATTTCTTAAGGGTTAGTCTAGTGTTATGTCATATACAGAATAATACAGTTATAATACTGTAACAGTTGATGGAAACTAAAACTTTTATTTAAGTACTTTTTTGAGAACCTGTTTCAATTCGAGCAGAGTCTTTACATTATATACTAATCTTTTGATATTTTTGTGATTTATCTTTTTAATTAATTAACAGAAATGTAAACTTCTAGTCCTGTAACAGATTCCGATTTTAATACAGATTTTTTAAAGCATGGGTCAAATATTCAGATCTGAACTTGACTTGAATTCTAAAATATATTTATATAATATATATTTTAATGGTATTTATGCCGACATTAAGACAGAGATATCTCACTAATAGATTCATTTTTTTGAGATTCTGTCAACGTTTTCGGTCACACTTACGACAGGCCTTTTCAAACAGATTTGAATTCTATTTTTTGGTGTCAGTGCCTTTCGTTGTTGAGAGAGTCAGATTGACACACAATATTAATTAGTATTTTGGGCACTTTTGACACATAAACATTTTGGTCATTTTACACTTATAAGCAATATTCTTAACACATATAAACAAATTTTCTATTTCTGATGCAGCTTTGTGATAGAATAATGATAGAAAGCGATATAAATTCTTATATAATTCTTATATATTACATAATTTTTCATATATTATGTTTTTATAATATGTTAACGCCGACACAGGTTCCACCTATAAAAATGTCACTGGATTAACATGGGCTTCGGTGAGATCTCCTCTCATTAGGGAGTTGGCTGAAGAAAACGAATAGTTGGCGGGTTTTGTCCAGAATTATGAATTATTGTGCTTTTATACATAGTATAGAAAACAGGAAATATTCTGCGTAAAAATTTGTGGCTGGAATATAGTGTAATTCAACAGTGATTATTATTAGATTACAACATCTGATTGAGTTCAGACATTAACATTTTCTGAACAGCTTAAAGATCAAAGGGAGATAAACGATGATTTTTAGCTGATATTGTGTAACAAATGGGCTCTTATTCTGATATTTTTTCCACAAAGCACTAAATTTTTTGAAAATACCTCATATTCTGGACAGTCCAGCTTAAATCTGGACGTGAAGTCACCCTAACAAGCAAGCATCATATTTAAGGAATGTATATAACTTTCTACATTGTGTATATACAGAGTACAGTACAGATGAAAGTATAACTCAATTAAAATTAACAAAATTTATGAAAAAACTTTTCAACTTAAGAACTTGGGAAACGCTCGGCGCTCACCCGCCTAAAAAACCGAGCGTAAGTGTCACTACTAATTAATGATGTACTGTATCTGTACTGTATAACTACAACTATTAACAAAAAACTTAATAGTCGTATAAAAAGTATCTTAGGATTAGCTCTAATGAAAAGACACAATTGTTTGACTACGACTTGACTAAAAGATTATATATTCATAGTTTTCGGAAAAATAATTAAAAATAATAAAACTCTTAATTTATTATTCTTTAAAAAAACAAAACTTTCGAATAATTATCGCAAAAGTTTGCAAAACTTGAGTGCCGTCTATATTGTGTTGTTTGAGATAATACTTCAAATATTTACAATACAAGTGTTGTTACTTCTGGTGGGCTATAGACGAGCTTATCCTTACCTCCTGTAAGTGTGCTTTCTTTGTATTGCACTAAAAACCGAACCTTAACTTAACTTTATGGAGGGTTAGGTATTAGTGCAAAACATATCTGCTATACAGGAAAGCGCACTTACAGAAGGTAAGGATAAGCTCGTCTGTAGCCCTTCTGGTGTACGTGACTGCGTCTCTGTGATTGACCTTTAAATATATAAATAAACTGTATGTGTGTTATGTATGTTACACTTTGTACAGTAGAGTCTGTTCAATATCATATGGATTCTAAGGATTAAGTCATTCCTGTTTTCAAATACGTTTTAAAGGTTTTAATCACAACTCATGTCTCGCTTTTAAGGTATAAATAAATCAATTTTATTATAACTAATGCTCTAATTATTTAATTAACAAGTTTTACCACTTTTTAGGCCAACATTTGATTCGTGTATTCATTTATTAATATTAATCATATTTTTTTATATTACATTAAAATCTATTTTCTTTACATTTTCGATACGTTTGCGTTTTGTTATTAATTGTAAATAAATAAAAATTATTTCATTTAATGCTAAATATATTGATATATTTGTAATATATTTCAGATTTATTTAAAATTGACAAAAATAGAGATATAATTGTAATGAATGGCAATGAATGGCTATAATCGAAGTCCATTTTATGGCTCAAA
>JAUJYT010000187.1:0-25655 GCA_033996565.1 Nanhermannia nana
ACAATAGCATTAAAATCTATGATTTTTAAGTAATTCTTTAAAAAAGGAGATATTTAAAAAAAATTTTGGCGCGAAAATTTTTTTTGGCGGGAAAACGGAATTTGAGAAAAAATAGTCTATTAAAACCGGTGAGTTTTGACCCCCCTCCCAGATTTTCAAAAAATCCTGAAATGAACCCCCACCAAAGGTTCGGACCTTGTCCAGGTATGATTTTGAATAACATTTATTGAAACTCAAAATCAAGACTTAGTTGTAATTCAATATATAATCTGATATTTCTTTGTCAAAAAATGTTTATTTCTCTTTAATTTACATTAATCTCACTTTAAATTAAATTTATAGATATGTTTCAAAAAACTTAAACATTTTATCCTGACTTTATAAAAAAGAAGCAACCCTTACCCTGCCCTTATCTACTCGTTAAAAGCAATGTAGATGTATGGGCACTAGTTGTGTAAGACGCTCAAAATAATAGACGTTTTATGTCCACTCATTACTGTAAAGTATATCTTTGTAAAAGTGATAAATAGCATACATTAAAACTATAGAAACTACGACTTTAGTGACTTGAATCCAATGTCCAACTGCTGATGGATTTGAATTACACGGACAGCTCGTATTATACTTTAAATATTTTGAGACAAATAATAAAAGCATTTAAAAGTTAAATAATTTACTTTTATTCCAAAAACTTGTTTTAATTTATTTTTAAACTCCAAAAATGAATTAAAATCTAACTTTAAATTACGTAAACTTAAATACAATTAATGTAAATAATATTACAACATATATTGGTCTTTATAAAAAAATGTAACTTTAAGTGTGAATGTTATGTAAGACGATCGCCAAATGATTTTATACTTTACATAATAACTTATATAAATTCGATCTCATAATGATTTCGTATGTTATTTACAAGTCTTTAGAATGAAAATAAGAGGAAATTTTCTCTCGACAGCAAAATTATTGGGTTAATCGTTATTATCATTGAGTGCTATATCTTTCGGTGAAATCACTTTATCATTATTATCAGTTTTATAGAAAGCGCCAAATCTTGCCATATATTTTCTCACGTAATCCTTGGTCTTATGCTTAACGGCTTCGTTACAGGACAAGTCATCCAATGATTTGCATTGTTTTATTTCTTTTCCCATAATTGTATGCGTTAACTGTCAACAAAATCATAACATTAACATATATTGATTATATTTAACAAACAAAACCTTCAAATAAATGATTCCTTACTTTGCGTGCTAAGTATTTAAAGTCCTCAGTGTTGAGAATCCTTCCCTGTTTGCAGTCAGGCTTTCTGTAAGGGTTGAGACAATGAACAACATATTGAGACATTTTAGTTCGAAAGTATTCTTGAATTTTTCTCGTAGAACACGGTTTCTTGCGAGGCAGTGAAGTGGATGTGTCTGCGGCTGCAGTTGTGGTCAAGGGTATCACTGAGTTCAATAACTGCTTTCTTTTTCTTGGGTCTGCTTCTAAAGCAATGATCGATTGCAGTAAAGTTGGAGAACTGTGCGCGGAATTGATTGCATTTTCCTGTTCTGTAGCAGTACTCATACTATCGGGTGGAACAGAATCGAGACCTGAATCTATGGGTTCATCGCTCTCATCGTGTTTGGAAGGAGTTAAGAGAGGAAGTTCTGCACATGAAGTCGAGTCCTCGTTGTCACTGAGTTTTTGGTCAATATCTGTACAAATGGGAACAATGGGAACAATAGGAACTTCTATTAATGGAGAAAATCGTTTTTCTTCTTCGGGTGGAATCCATTGAGATTTGCGACTGATCTTATTGTAATAATAAATATTTCCATATTTGTCTTTGCTATGCCTCCAATTGTTTGGCAATTTAGTGATGGCTAATGTTTGAGTAAATGTTGATGAATAAGGAATTATTACATTATCAAAAACTGATAGATTAACAGAAATTCCATTCTTATCAGTCGGGACTGGAGTGAAATGATTTGTTCCGTCAGGTTTCTCATAATAAACACCCGGAGGCGGATATATTGCGTCGAACAATGAATTGTTTTGAGCGACTTGTTCTACATTATCGCTATAGACTATCATATCATTGGGCACATTATCAATAGCTAGAGAGGACTCGAAATCAGGTGTTTGTTCCAAATCAAAGTTGGCTAAAGGTATTACGACAGGGCCCGAGTCTAACGAGAATATCATATTGTCGTCAGAATCAGTATTTTCCTGTTGATAATCACAAATTTGTTCGCTTTCGATAGACATGTACTCAACGCTCAGCTCCGGTTGCACTGAATAAGATACTGAAGGGACTGAAGGCTGTAAATAGCTTTGATCTGTTTGATAGTATTGTTCGTAAGTATTATAAGAGTTCGCGTACTGTTCCCGCACTCGAGAGTCTTGAGAATACATTTGTTGTGCCTGAAAATGTGGACCATAAACAGCATTATAATAAGACAACTCCTGGTGATATCTCTTGAGCGCCTCCTGATAGTCCTTCTGCGCCACTTCCCTCTCAAACATTTTTCTGTGCTCTTCTCGGCTCACTTTAACCGATGAATTAGAGGCCGATAATTGATTACTCGATTGCAATGAAGTCATTAAACTCTTTTTGTTTGGCGAATCTCTTGAATCGTTGGCTCTTTTGAGACCTTTTCTCTTAATGCCGAGAATACCTGCTATTGTATAGTCTCTGTCATCAACACCTCTTCTATCAAAAGAGACGGGTAAACCTCTGGCACGTCTTTCTTCTACTTCTTTAGTTCTTCTGTCGGCCTCTTTCTCGTCTTCATGTCGTTTCTGTCTTTCGAGTCGAGGTATTCGAAAAACTTCTTTTAACTCTTTCCAATTGACTAAAAGTTTTAGAGCCATTGCAGCGATATTTGGCTTAGGCTTAATCAATGGAGTTGGCGGTGCTTCTGATTTTGGTGCAGTTGCAACAGAACGCGGTTTAATTAACATTGAAATTGAAGAACTTTTAAGTTCTAATCGAGGACTAGATTTATTAGAATTCTGAACTGTAGAAGTGTTAGAACTTTCGTTACTTTCTTGAATTATTTCTGAATTGGTTTGATTCGAATCTTTTGGGGTCTCTTCAAAAGGCGCCGATTCCTCTACAACAGTCATTGAACTCGATTCGGCCAAAGAATCATTCACTAGATCTTTAATAGTGTCATCTTTTGATTCCTCCTGTTTTTTATCATCAATCAGTTCGACCTTAACTTTGACAGGAGTTATAGGAGTTATTGCTTCGCTATTATCACAAACATCATTACCAGTCAGAGGCTCTCGTTTCAGATCTGATTTATCTACAGTTTCCGGAGCAATGACTGCAATAATATCTTGATTTGACTCATTAGTAGATGCAGTGCTGTTACAATTGTCAGCTGTGATAACACTTTCTTCGTGAGTTTGTTGAGACCAGCGCTCAACTACACCAAAAACTTTGCTGTCAGTCAACATAGTTTTGTTAGGAATGGGCAGTATTTCGAGCACTTCAAGTATCTCAGCCTTGAGATGGATGTCCTCGACCTCAACCATCCAGCTCCAGATCAATTGTAAGCCATGATAATCAAGAAGAAGCCTGAGGTAAGCGATCTCTATTGTTCCCTTAATAATACTGATCAGTTTGTGACGCGAAGCATTATCTTCTGCCCGAACCATAAGTCTGGCCAACATTAACACTTGTTGACGACTTCTGAGTCCTCCGCCTTCTGATAGTTTGGCGATCTCTTCTTCAAGCTATAATAAATAGTTATATTATTTTCGTGAACCTGATAAGGAATCACTCAATATATCGCATAAATAGCAATAAAGCAGCCCTTTATGTCTCCAATATTAATAAAATATATATAATTATGACTTCAAGGATTCATATAATGACTGTTGAATTAACAGAAGTCAAAGCGTGTCCTTTGTTCTGTACTATATTTAACGAAATAATATCCAAATTGATAATAAAATCCAATATTCGATTATATAAGTAATGGAGACAGAGCTGTAAAAAAACATTTGATTTTAAGGACTAAATTCAGACAAAGGGCTGCTTTCGCTTTCAAACAGTGATTCATTTTTTAAAATAATTTATACGAAAATATATTATCACTTACAGCAAGATCTTCAAGAATTTCGTCTTCTTTAAGTTTTTCATCGATTTCAGCAGTTTTTAGTTTTTGTTTGGGTGTAATTCTCGAACCATCTGTGAAGATATCAGCCGTTTCAGTGGCACCAATATATCCCCTACAGTTGGATGACTCACAAAAACATTTTTGAGCCTCTTTTCTGTAATTAAAAGTGAATAAGGAAAAAAGTTTGTAAACGCTTATTATCTCTAATTAAGTACCCGTAGCGTTGAAACTGATAGTCAAAAGTGATTTCCTCTCCTGCCTGAACGAATCGCTGAGTAAAGAAACCTATACGAAGGTCTCCATTCACTGTCCACTAAAATAGGATTAAAAAATTAGTTTTTTAAACAATTAAAGCGTAGAATATGAGAAAGTAATATGAATTTTGTGTAAAGCATCAAAATTATAGTAAAAATGGAAAATATGTTACTTTTTGTGTTTCGCTATTAGGATCGCAGCTGTGATTCACAAATCTGGTGATATTTCCTTTAACTGTTGCGTCAATAATTTCATCGCTTTTGAGTGCCATGAAATAGTGGTGCTGTAGCTTCTCTTTCGAGTATTTCTTAACTCGATTGTGAAACTCAAGAGGGTCTACAACTTCACCGATATATTCCATAATAAATGCATTTCTAAAAATAAACCATTATTTGTGTAAAATAAAGCTCTATAAAACATTTTCAATGGCTTACGCTTGCAATGGCTCCAAAGCCCTCAAACCCCAGCCTTTTTTAGCAGTTTTGAAAGGCTCTACTTTAGCACAATGTCTCTGCAGACAAATATTTGAATTTAATTATTATAAATGTTGATAATAATGTGAATGTTTACCTTTTGAAACCTTTTATTAGCGCAGTGGTCTCCTAATGAACATCTCGAACCACTAAATATATGCAAATATTTCGATAAATTGTGCTCCAAATGAACAACAAAATAACTTACCACTCAATCATAAGCATTCGATTGAGACAGTCATCCCCACAACCAAATAAACCTCTATTTCTTTCTTCTTTAGTTAAAATGCAATCGCAAACCATTCTTCGCGTTTCTTTTTTACTCTTTGATTTTCTCCTTTAAGTTCATTAAAAATAAATTTTATATTTATTTATAATATTAAATTCGATATAAAACAAAAAGAAAAACTATTAAAACCTTTCAAATAAGTAAATATTCTCATCGATGGCATCATATGGTGGCGGAGGTTCTGTTTCTTTAGGAATAATAATATTAACAGTTTGTGCGCTTTGTCTTTGATGATCGAAATTGAATCCATGGCCTGACTCGAGTTCGCTGTTTCGCCTCCATCTGGACTTGACTTTTTCAGGTCTAGGACTGGTCTCATCACTATCTGTTGCACATTTATTGGAAGGTGGAGTTAATGATAAGTTATTAGACTTGATGTTGGCATAATGTGATGGCGGTAATGGAGGTGTAAAGCATTCTATGTTTGAGAGATTTTTATAGGTTTCAATCATTTTGCACTTTTCAGGTTTTTGTTCCTCAGCTGAATTCTGTTTGCTTTCATCAAAAGCTGTTAACAGTTTCTTTTTTCGTTTACCTTTTTTAGAGTCACAGTCTTTGTCTTTGTCTTTGTTCTTCTCTTTTTTGGTCTTATCTTTTTTAGACTTTTTCTTTTTCTGCTTAACATTATTAGTGGCGTCTATTTGTTGCGTCGGTTCTATAGGATCACTGATAAGAATGTTATTGTTAGCACTTATATCATCAGTATCTCTGTGTTTGGCAACGATCGCCTTTTCCTGTTCGCGACGCTCTTCGAGTGATTTCAAGCGACTGCTGCGTCTCCTATTCAAGTCGTCCTCAATTAATAGCTGTGGCGGTAAAATAGGAGTCCTGTCTTTCTTAGTAGAGCCGGCAGGTCTGCCGCGACGTTTCGCTTGTTTGCTAGACTTAGAGTTAGGCGTATTGGAAGATGCGTTAGGAGAGGCCGGCGAGTGCTCGCAGTGCTCGCTAATGTCATGTAAACTGCTTTCACTCTGTGTTCCGCTTAGAGTCTCAGTAATGACCCCTAACCTATCAAACCGTGAATCGATCGAACTCTCCTCTGAATTAAGACTGTATTCACTGTTTTCAATGTTAATGCTGTCATCACATCCTTTATTTTGGTCATTATTTCCTAATAATATTCTAAACTTTCCAAACTTTTTCTTACTTATTGAGGAAGCGTTTGTACTGTCGCTGAGTTGAGAGCCTGTGCTGATGGAGGCGGCGGTTATGAAGCTCTGCACTACACTCATGGCTGTATTGCTGAGATTGATAGGCGTTGGCTGTGATACAGATGATTGTTGTGACGAACTCTCACTTAAACTGGAATTTTCTCCGTCGTAATCAATTGCGGGCACAAATCGATTGCTGGCATTACTCATACCACTCATACTAATGCTGTTCGCACTCATATTACTATTCGCCACTACTTCTGAATCACAATTCTCTTCATCACCACAAACACTGTTATCATTCATATCATTAGTCCTCATATTATTTTCGTCTTCATTAGAATTTTCATAAATAACTTCAGATATAACTAATTCGTGTCCTATTTCTTCAGTAATGAGAACAGCTTCGGAATCGACAGATGAAACACAATCATTATATACATCATTATTATCATTACAATCAATAAATTTATTATTATTATTACTACTATTCTGTTGAACACTATATTTAGAGCACTGCTCAAAATGGTGGACAACTTCTTCGTCATCAGTATTATAAACATTTCCATTGGAAATATTCCTCACATTTGTTGTTAAATCTGACGATTCATTACTGAGACCACCATTTTGTGTGACCAAAGAGTGGTTGAGCTCTACTTTGTTGGCCATTGTTTTGCTCTTAACTGAGACGCAAGTGTTATGACTGTTACGAATGTTATGGTCGTCGAGTCCTATATTGCCGTCGATTGCATTCCTATTCAAATACATTATAATTGAAACTTAACTTACATTTTAAATATTTGAAAATATAAACAATTTATAACACAAATACTGCTATAAATAGCTATTAATATAACTTATGTTATGATAGACTTAATCATAAATAGAGAGCGAGTCTTACACTCGTATTACTTATCAATACAGCGAATACTACAGTATATGTCTATATATTAAGTACTCTTCACTGCTATCACTTTAGAGCACATCCAAAACCTTTAATACTATTTTTTAATTTATTACAATTATTTATTACGTAATTAAGAGAAAATCAAAACAATCTTTCAATTTGTGATCTATTAATACAATAATTAAACAAATAATAAATAGCCTTTGAATTGATTGAAAGCAATAGCGAAACAATAATTATGAGAAAGTATGCGAATAACGAACTGAACGCCATTTTTCTCCGCAAAAAGTCGTATCAATAGTGCTGTGAATACGAGTTGTGACAAATCTTAACTTAAAACTCAATTCAAAACATCAAATATAATAACATTATATTCAATAAGAATTAATTATAATTAGAATTTTACAAATAAAGTCCAAATAAATTAATGAACGAATAAAACCTGCAATCAATCAATTCTTGGGATTCAAGTGTTGTTTCCATTTATTGAACGCAAATGTAATCCATTATCAAAATAACGTTTATTTAATTTATAAATCAAATAATTATTATTTCATTATTTTTGTTCATATCATACAAATGTATGTCTTCTGTCAACGAATCGAAGTTTGACTCCATTGAGAATTCACTGCATTTTTATCCATTTAAAGCGTTTAAAGCAAACCAACTATTGATATAATATTTTATTTTATGCATTATATAGAGTTAGACAAAGAGAACGACACAACCCATCAATAGATGGCATTACTTCTCATCTATACTTTCAGTACTTTATGTTAATGTTGAGGATCGATAACAAATATTGACGAAAACCCTTCTTTACGACAAATTAATTATATTTCTGTACTTTTAAACTCAAATTTTACCAATTTTTGGTTAATTATCTTTTTTTTGACTCAATCTCTGTATTTCAATCAAATGAGAGTCACTTTTGTCAGACTTTTGTTATTCAATAAATACATTCAGTAATTGTTGAGTTAGGCCTCTATTGAAAGCCATTGAGAGACAGCTCTTTCACTACAGTATAACATAATTAAGAAATAGTTTAACTTGATTTGGATGTAATTTTACTAAAAGTCGTAATTTCTCCGCCATATTCTCGATAATAGTTGACATAATTTTCACACTTTAGAAAAACATGTAATGAATTAAATAAATAAATAAATAAACAGATAATATGATAAATAGATAAAGACTTGAGTCCGGTTTGAGCGAAGAGGCCTTACAGTAAACATGTTTTGCCTGCTTTAGGGTTTGAAACCATGTCTTGTGCATAGAGTGGAACAGTTCTGTTCTTAATAAAGATGTTCTAAAAATAGTGAATATATAGCAGAAGAGCCAATGTTTCAAAGTTGACGAATGGCTTATAAATGCAAAATCTATAATAAAGAGTAACTCTTCAGCTTTGGTGAAAAACGAATCATAAATAGCTTACAATTGATTCACTCTATAGTTAGAAAAATTTTATAACCATTTCAATACTTCTTAGTCTTATTGAAATTTAAGAACAAATTATACAAATGAATGGCAATTATGTTAAATAAATTTCAAAACAGGAAATACTATTAATTATCATATAATTTGGAACAGTTTATGCACAAAAGTTAATATTAATAATGATTATACATTACATAAATTGATTGCAATAATGTATACATTCTTTCAATTAAATCTCAATTAAATCTAAATTAAATCAAAAAAGAAAGAAAAACTCAAAATTTTGGTCACTGCACAAAGTTTAGACTCTATTATAATAATTATTTATAATAAGAATGTTTTGCTTTACAAATCTATATATACGTATATTTATATATATGTAATAGTGATGTATACTTTATATATATAATGCTTTGTATTTCATCAATGACATGATGCAAGTTATGAACGATTTACGTAATAATAGATATTATAATAAAATTTTTAATGTTTTTGTTAGTGTTAAATAATGGTGAGACAGCATTTACACAAAATAATGCATTCGCATAAACAGTCATTAACACTAAAGTAGTTATTTAACTCATTTAACTCATAAGATTCAACAAAAATAGTTTAAATTCAAAGTAATCTACTAAACAAGGAGAGGAACCAACACCTAATCAAACGGTTAAGTTAATTGTTAAGTTAGGGGTAATTACTATTACTATTTCATATGTAAAGTAAGCGTTCTTTTGCATTATCCATAGATTACATGCAATGTCTCATAAAAATGCGATTAAAATAATTGAATAACATTTAAAACGTAATATAGAGTAAAATAGTTATATTAATAATAATATGAACCTAATTATAGATTAATAGCATACAGTACTGTATATGTTGGGCTTGAATCAGCTCAGCTCACATTAATTATCTAATCCAAGACAAGATAAACAAAAGTTGAATACAGGTATAACTTATAGCACCTTTAGGTAAGCGATAATAGAGTGGCTCTAAATTTGCTATTTTGACGGTTGACATAGAAATATGAGAAATGGCCTAAACATAACTTAAGCCTAAATATCAAGCGCTCACAGTCTCCACAATAGTCTTCTTAATGATTTCTCCAAAGTTATCGCCCACAACATCACTGCTCTTCAATAATTGTTGTTCATTGGGTTCAATCATATTGTTGTCATTCTCCGAACAGTCAGAAGACACGAAAGATGAGGACTCTTGTGATTCTGCATTCTCTTTGGCCAACAGCACCTCATTTGTAGGGCTTTCTGGTAGAGAAGCACTGCTCAGAGGAACGGCAACCGGAGTCACTCTATTATCTTTCGAACTATTGGCAGCAGAGAGCAGACCGTTAAGGCTTTCTACAGCTGAAGACGAAGCGATACTAAGACTTAGATCTGTGTATTGCTGTTCATCTTCATTACAATTATTGGCAGAAATAATGCAATTTGTTGGTTGTGTTTCATTGATTACATTAGAATTACTATTTACTAAACAATTTTGAGAGTTAGAAGTGCTCGCGTTCGACAATATGTAATGCCTTTGATATAATTCTGAGTAATTATAGAGTTGAGGATGAATTACATATGGAGACGAAAAAGATTGTGCTGCAGATGAATGTCCTGTTAATTGATTGGCATTGAACTGACCGTTTTGTGTGAACGACAAAAATGAATTGTTATGACTATTAACTAAGTTTATGTTCGAGACATTAACTCCTGAATTAGTGCTTATTGTTGGAAATGGCGGTAATGAGGCTGAAGAGGAAGAGATAGCACTTGATGAGGCAGTGGATGATGAGCTCAACGAAAGATTTTGATGCGGCGGATACTTATTATAATGGTCTTCAGCGTTCATACAATCGGACTCATACTCATCACTGGTATAGTCAGAGTTCTCTGAATATGAACTGTCGTCCGGACTAAATGGAGAATTATAAATGTCTAATGAATTAGAATTAGTTGAAGGCTCAGAACTCATATTAATTGTGTCACTCCTTCCAACTGTATTCGAATGAGTCATTGATGGCATAAAACTATTAGTGGTTTGAGAACTAATAGAACTATTGGCACAACTAATGCTACTCAACAAGTGATGATTATTGGCATAACTGCTTGAACTCACAAAATTATCAGAAGAGTGGAGTTGATGCAGATGTAGGTCTTGGTCTTGAGTCTATTCAATAGATAAAAAAATTAATTACATTTATGTTTAAATAATTACATGCATTACATGTAATGCTCTAAAGTGAAGTAATATAAAGTGCAATATAAAGACATCGCAAACCTGTTTCTTTTCGAGTTCGATTCGCATAAGAGTATGAATGAAATGAGTCCTAACTCTTAAAGGGTTGAATTCAATTCTTCCGGTAAGGTTTCCACAGCCATCTCTAGTGCATCCGCACGGAAACGAAATCCTATCCACTTGACATTTAATGCCGGCCAGACTGCAGGCACAGGTTTCGGGATCACAATAGACACGACACTCACAGCCACAGAATTCTCGCGAAGCTCTTATGTCACGACACTCTTCCTTTTCGAGCGGTTCTATTTTTCTGACTCCCGAAGCTCTGAGTAAAGCTCTGCGCTGTCGAATGGGTACGGGTTGTAGAAAATAACAACTGTCGGCTTCCAATTCAGAGTCAGAAATATCACTCATTTCATCGTAAGACTCGTCCTCTGATTCAGAAGTTGAGGCGGGATTTATGTAACCGTTTTGATGCATTTTAGCAAATCTTCGCTGTCTTATAAGTATTTCTCTATGAGAGCGCTTTCGCTCTTCTGCGTGCGCCTCAAGTGTAAAACTCTTGTAATGACAGTGCTGTTTATCCATACCTAAAGTGGATCCGCCCTGACTCGGAACACATGTGAAGCCTTGAGAGCGCGGGAAATAGTAAACCGTCACCCCTTCGAAAATCACTGATTTCTTGTTCCTGGGCTTTCCCGGAGTCTTAAGCAGTGACTGCAGCTCAATATCAGCCTCTGATGAATCAACGCTTGCATTACCGGTAATTGAGGAGGAAGTGGTGGGAGCGTCAGCACTGCCATTGCTCGAAATGCTTGCGCCACTGCTTGAATTACTGGTGTCGTCCGATGACTCAACTGTTCCATTCTTCACGTGTTCAATGATTTCACTTCCATTTTCTATTATAGGCTTATTTTGTTGCAAACAGTCAACAGTTTGAAGACATATCTGACTCGAACACACGTTTTCAACATCAACTGTTTCACAATTGTTGTCTGTCGGCAACACTTCTTCACTTTGAGGTACATTTTCAACATTAAAGTCATCTAAAATAGAGTTCTCTTGATCTTCAATTTCATTTATGTGACACTCATTCTCATCCACATAAATACCACTACTATTAAGTTCATTCATTTCATCGTTATTACTATTGCTTATAACCACTTCTTCGGCATATAATTGTTGACTTTCATCTACTAATTGAGACTGTTGTGGTTCATAGACTTCACTGTCAACCAGAGGTACTTCGACTTCAACTTCGCTTCTGTTGAGGTCATTGTCGTTGTCATCGAATTGAGAATAAGCCAAACCGTTAACAGTGGTTTCTGAACTACAGCTCACTTTGTTATCATTAAAACAATCATCGGTTTCACAACTGTTCTCATCATTAGTGAAGTGGTCAGAAGTGGCGACTACTACTTCACAACAGGTGTCATCGATGTCATCATTGGATGCGATTATTTCAATATTACCACTACTGCTAACTCCAGAACTACTGATCTCGTTATTAATAGAATCGCATTGAAATCTATTTTCATCTGAACTGACGAAGACGTCCGACTGTCCCGACTGACAGACATCGTCAGAGTTGGAGCACTCGCTCGACGACTGTAGAGTTCGCGCCATTTTATGGTTCGGCTCTTCACTCGAGTCTATCACCCCATTGCTCTCATCGATGGCATTTATCTCATTCTCGTCAAAGTTGACTTCATTTGATTCATTAGACACCTGATTAATGTCATTGTTGTAATTGCTTGAGTCGGGTCTTAAGTTATCGTTTGATTCATACAATTCATCCCATTTTCGTTTTGACATCTGTTATATGCATAACACAATCAAAATCAATATTATTATTATTTTTTGTTTTTAATATTGTTTTGAAGTATTTTTTAATAATTATTTAAATTTAATTTTATCTAAAAATCTGAAACAGTGATTAACAGAAGAAATCAATACTAAAACTGAACTAAAATAAGACGTAAATCATTAGAAAACGTTTCGCTTTATTAAAAATGATCTAAAAATTAATAATAAGATAAATGTTTAATAAAATAAAATAATTGTTTGGTTAAATGAATTGAAATGAATAGAAATGATTGAAATAATAGTTAATATGACATAATATATGACATGAAGAGAGACATCAATAATAACCTATATTTTAATGTATTATTTAAACTCAATTTCAATTCAAATAAATTATTGTTTAAAACATAAATCATTACCTTTTTGTATATAATGTGTAATAATTTGATTTAATAATTGCAAAAATACTATATTATGAAAACTTTGATCATTGATTACAAACAAATTAAGAGAATTTGTATATAATTTGTACGAATTTTAAGACTTGTATAACATAAACATTTGTCTAAAACTCAAACACTAGGCTGTATTCGACTCCATATTAAAGACTGAATAGAAAGCGCTCACACTTTTGGGCAAAGAATAGTTGTGTTGCTTCTCATCCATAAATCACGTCTCAAAAGCAAAAGGGAAGTGATTTTAATGAATTAATTATTCATTATATACTAAACAATTAAAATAATTATTTAATTTTAATTGTTTTTTGGGTTTTCAGTGTTTTTTAAATTTAAAATATTAATCGTTTGGTTCATTTATTTATTGTTTTATTTTCTGTGTCACACAATTTGTGATTTGTTTAAAATTAAACCTATTTTTGTTATTCTGTAATTTTATCGATTACTTCATCTAAAGCAGAGAAAAGCACCAAAATATAGGGTATATTGTACTGAATGGAGTGGAGATAGAGTTTGACGTCATTTGAAATGATGAACACATCAATAGTGAGCCCATGTTTGTGTTGGGTCGCACTCAAAGGCATATTTGATACTGTACTACATTTGAAGCTTTAGCATAGCTTTCTATGCAGTAAAAGTGGTTCACATAATAATTACCCAATAATTATATAGAAATGCATTGCATATGATTTAGTTGAAAGCGAACTCTTTTCATAGTTTTCATACAGTTTTCATGTAATGAGCTTTGACTTTATCTGCATCACAGTTAGGCCATAGTTTACACTCATTCATGATCTTTACTAATATAACTTTTTCTAAACGAAAGTATAATTGTTTACAAAATACAAATCATTTAAAGTTAGTTTTGTTTAATGAATAGACCTGACAGTGATGTCTGTACTTGAATGCAGTCATTTGTTACAAACATTAGGTATAGTTTCATACAGAATATGAAACTCTCAACAGAATATGAACAGAATATGAACGGAATCTGATGAACAAACACTTGATTTTCTTAGTTTTATTCAAGAATGCATTGAAATTATTATTTAGTTCTTTAATGAATTATTAGTTTTTCACTTAAGTCGTATCGAAAGAAACTAAAGTTTCATAACATGTATTTGTTGAGGAAATGAAATTATTTTATAGAATATAATGATAGTTATAAGATAGTTATTATAGGTTAATAAAATGATAAATATCCACATAATTGCTTAATGCTTTTATATGCTTAATTGCTTAAAATAATGCTTTTGGTGATGATTTAAAATTCTTGGAAATAACTCAATAAAACTCTGAAGAAGTCAACTCAATATCGAGAAAAAGTCAGTTCACAAGAATTGCTGCCAAATCCCAAAGCTTTTGAACCTATAGTTCACAGAATATCGTTAAGTATTGATTTTTATTATTAAGACTAGAATTTTAAGTTATTTCTTAAAATAAATCAAAAACTTGTGAATTCATCAAAATATAATTGAAATTTAAAAAATATATTTTTTATAATAGTTTTACATTTGAAATAAAAAGTTAAAATTTCTTTTATTATGGAATTGTTAAGCTTTTAAATGCGAGTAATACTTATTAATAAGAGATCAATGGTATCTCTGCCTACAGTTTGCATAACAGTTATTAATAATTATTTTTATACATTAATAATTGATAGGATTGCAGAGTTTGACAAACTTTCACTTATCATTATTATTATTATTATTATTATTATTATAGTTCAACAAACTGTTGGATTCAAGACATTTAATATCTTATGATTACAAAGAAAGAGTTCATAAAATAATTAAACAAAATTAGTCTACAGTTTGATAGAATTGTTTGATTTAATAACATATTCAATATAATCATAAATTAAAGATTTTGGTAAAATTTTGAAATGATTCGAATTAAATAGAATTAAAAGTTTGGGATTATTCGATTCCATGCGCAAAAATCATGACAAGACCGGGATCGAGAAGCATATCTTCATTCATATGCGGGTTATCGCAAGTCATCACAGCTACTGCTTGTCGACCGGGAATTCTTTTGCAGACATAGTTATCATAAAGTCTTCTATTCATTTGTCTGATCTCAAGAGTGCTGAGGCCTGGAGGCCATCGCCTTTCGTGCGAGTTCTCCATTAATTCGTTTATGATATGCAAAGGACTGCCGGAATCAATGAGTGCTTTTCGAACGGACTCTTGTAAAGAAGCGTCGGGTGTACTAATCATTCCTCCCCAACGAGTGACTCGTGCTCTTTGAAGTGTTGAGGACCACCTCTCGACCTCGTCCTGTTCAAAGCTCTCCACAATGGCTGGGATTCCATTAGGATTTGCAGCTCTTATGGCTCGGACACAGTCTTTCAACATATTTACTTCACGTTTAAGTTCGTTATATTGTTGCTGTAATTTCGATATTTGATCGCTTTGTTTCTGTACATATATTCTGAGATCTCTAACGCAGTTGTGGTCCTATTCATCAATTCAATAATTAATGTATTAAAATATGTTCTCTACTTATAATTAAAATTTAATTTATATATACTTTCATTGCTTTGATTTACTCGTTTGCTTTTTTATTTCAAAGGTCATCACAGTCTAAATCTTAGTAAACATCACATCAACTATTGATAGAGTTTAAGAGTCAAAGTTTCAACTATTAATCAATTGCCTAACAGTCTATTGTCATAAGAAATTAATTTTCAACTATTTATTAGTTTTACTTTAAGACTTGTCTAATCTTTTGAACTAATGTCGAACCTTAATGTGTTTCAAACTATTTTATCACTACTTAATCGCTTCAAAACTTTCAAATATGAAATACTGTTTGTCGAAGTGTTTAATGACTTGCAGTTAAGTCTCTATTATGTAAAGTATTGCGAATCGTTTTAAATATGTATATCTATAGAAAGTGTCACCAAATGAATAGAAGTAAGAGGTGATGATTAACCTTAAGTTCATCCTTTGGCACAATAAGACCACATCCAGAATCGCATGGAACGGGTTTCTTAGGGTTGAAATCGCATTCATTGCAATGCGTTGACAGTAAATCTAATTTAACAATAGTTTTGCAGCCAAACGACGCGTTATCACATTCGATGTTAAGTCTCGACAATAAATTCCTTAATATTCTCGGCGCAGACTTGAGCTGAGATGCACTGACAGACTGACGATCGACAGGACATGTCATCTGACGGGACAGCCATTCCTGTAATGATAGAGAGTTAGAAAGAGAAATGGAATTGAAATGCAATTAAAATGCAATTTGTATTACTTTAATACATGAGCCACAGAACGCGTGTTCACATATCGGCGCCTGAGTTGAGATGCAATTCAATTAAAACATATGAAACAAATGAAACACAAATTTATAAGTGTCTCACCTGAAGGGGGTCTTCGAGAACACCCGAACAAATCGGACAAATTAGCTCTTCGTCTACTTCTCCTTCAAATCGAGTCAAATCGTAACCCATTTCTCATTTATTTTACTTTTAATTGTTTCTCAAATATTAAAATTATTATATATTTGCGTCCAATAAGTGTTTAATAAAATATTCGGTTATCTTATGATTAAAATTGAGCTCAAATTTTAGGATAAATTAAATAAATTTGTGATTATTTCTAATTATTATTAAATTATACCATTGATTAGCATTTGAACGAATAAATAGGTATTTAATTGAATTCATTTAAAACAAAGCATTCAATTAAATAAACATTAAAAACATTACTATATTATACACTATTATTATAAAAATATGTTTTTGTTTAATAATAAATATCTGATAAAAATATGAGACAATTATTGCAATCACTTAGAGATCAGCTGAAATCAAAAGCATTTGTAGTGCTCTCTAATGACTGTTTACTTACAAAGCGCTTCATTTGTGTTCATCATTAGTATTGGTGTTCATTAGAGTTCATGTGTTTCACATGTGTTTGTAATAAACCTTTAAATGCTTTAAACGTTTTTTATAGAAATAGTGATTCAATAGTTATTGAATAGAAATGATTTAAATTAATTTAAATAAAGTGTTTATATAATGATAGGGATTATGTCTAAAGTGATTCGTTTGAGTTCATTAAACGGCACAACAAATAAAAGCATAGAATTAGCGAACAATTTGTTAATGAATGGGAAAGCAATCGCTTTACCGACGGATACGATCTATGGGTTGGCAGTTATGGCACAAAACGATGTCGCGATTCAAACATTATATGATATTAAGTCGAGAAATAAAGACAAACCGTTAGCCATTTGTGTGGCAGATATTGAAGACCTCTTCAAGTGGTGCGAAATTACAGTCGAAACCGATCTCCTGAATGACTTACTTCCGGGTCCGGTGACTCTTGTGTTCAACAGATCCCCGAATCTGAACGAAAGACTGAATCCAAGCACTGATTTGGTTGGCGTTCGAATACCTGATTATAATTTTATTCGTAATTTATCGCGAGTTTGCGGTCCATTAGCGCTCACCAGCGCTAACATCAGCTCTCAATCCAGTTGTTTAAATGTCGAGGAATTTAAAGAACTGTGGCCTCAATTGTCCGCTGTCTTCGATGGCGGACCGTTAGGACAATCCGACCCACTAAGGCTCGGGTCAACTGTTGTCGACCTCTCAACAAAAGGATATTTCAAAATAATACGCAACGGTTGTGCTCTCAATAACACTCTTTCTATACTCGAATATAAATATAAACTAAAAAGAATTCAAACGACTTAATAGAAAATCAATTAATCTTTTTTCCATTGAGAGCTTTGACTTAATCTTGTTTTTGACAGTTTTTTAATATATTTATTTCTAATTAAGTCAGAATCTAATTATAAATAAGTGATAATCGAATATTTATTAACACTTTACTATGTTTTTAAGTATAAAATTTATTATAGCTATCATTTGACACATGTTTTGTTCACAGCATAAGAATTTTTATAATAAAGTTAAGCGAATATATTTTGTTATCTCAAAGTAAAGTTTAATTAAATAACTTTTCATTTAATTTTCATTATTTATTTTATCGTCAAATTCAACTTCAAATTTAAAGTTTTTAACACTAAATATTAAGTTTATTTAATTTAGATTTAAGTAATATATATTTAATTTCATACAACTTTTAATTTTATAATTCATTTTACAGAAGATTAACAAAACTTAATATCAGTTGAGATCCCATTTTCCGAAATATTCTAATTTATGGAAATCTGGATCAGTGTATTTACCAGAAGGTGTTGGGAACAGAGACAAGTATTGTCTTTTAGGATCAGAACCATGAATAGCATATGCGTTAAATTTACTCAAGTCTTGTGGCAAATAATTTTTAGGAATGTGTGCTTCACCTGTCCATCGATTTTTCTCAATCTTAGCCGTATAGTGTTCTAAACTTAAAGGAGATTTAGTTACGTTTCGATATCCATGCAATTGAAGCAATAAATACTGTCCTTTAGGACCCAACTCTATTTCAAGATAATGATCATCTGATCCAAGAAGGAACACTTCTACCACTTCATATTCCCAGAGCTTATCCATAGAGCCTTCGGGAGTGTTGTCCGGAATTTTAGGGTCATTATAATAAGGCGCCGAAACTTTTATTACCAGATCTTGATTTTGCTTCAATTCTAAATGCAAATCGATTTTGTCTTTTTCAGGAATCGATTGATTGTTCCACGTCTTGGTTATGGAATAACTCATTTGTTTTGCGGACTCATTTGAGGAATAAAAACAATTCATTAATATATATACACATAAAATATTAATCAAAAGAGGAGTCATTTTATTAAACACGTAATACTATGAATAAATAAAATTGAAGTTCCCTAACTTGGTCCTGTCGTAAAATTGCACTACAAAGCAAACGATTGTTACCTTTATTAATACATGAATCTAATAATTGATAAGTTCATAAATGCGTATTAAATCATTTTATCTACACTTAAGACTAACCGAAACAGAGGCTGCTTTACTTCTGTTATTTTCCCATTGAATCTGATTACAGAAATTGTTCCTTTAACAGGGGTGGGCGTTTAATATGGTTAATATAACTATTCATTTCTTAATTATGTATTTTTAATACACTCCAAAATCACATTAAAACAACTAATCTGTTGAGTATTAAAGGGATAACTAAATAACTTGTTTTGATGGCTTTGATCCATGAATTGGCTTTGATATGTGATTAATAATTAAATGTCCGGTTAAATACATATGTTATAGATAGAGAGTCTACTTTTGGTAATTACCAAATTTCCCAAATTCGGTAATTCCTACCAAATTGGCCCAAAATTCTTTAAATTATACAAGAAATCCAAAAAATTAAGATAAGGATTAAAATATCAAAACATGAATTTTATATACAGACTAAATATTAGGCTAATCTTAAAATAAAATTCAAGTTTTTTAAAGAAAACATACCTTAGTCTCCCCTATAATTTTTTCAAGTTTCTAAAAAATTAGTCTTTGCCCTTCCATTGATTTTGACTAAAATTTCATATATGATTGAATTTTAAATTTTTCCAAAAGAATCTTAATTTATTTTATGCTTTAATGCATCAAACTTTGATTTTTAATGAATCCTTAAAATAGAGAGATATTTCAAACAAAGTTTAAATCAAAAATAATTTTCTGCGGCAAAACTTCATAAAATAATCGTCATTCAAAACTAAAGCGTTTTTACCCACCTTAGATTTGAAAGAATACTAGAAATTAATCCCACATCCAAAATTAAGACCTTGGGCCCCTATAAATAATAATAATATTTTGTCCGATATTTAATTATTTGTAAATAAAACAATTTTTTAGTTCCCAAATATTGTTCCCAAAAAAGTCAATTTTTCTTCCCAATTACAACCAAATTTTGAATTTTTAAGTACCAAAAATAGACTCTCTAGTTATAGAATGCAATTTACTTACAGCCATTTTAAAATTGATAATTTTAAAGAATTTCTAAATCATCTAAAACATATTGATAGACGTGTTGTAAATATTGATAAAACTTAATGCGATTGTGTTCCAGTTAATACAAAATGATTTGCACGAAAATATAGAAAAGTCCACACATATGTTCAATTATTATAGATTTATATAATTTTTGTGTTAAAAAGTTCAACTTTGACCCATTGTCGGCAGTAAATGAAATATAATTAAGTTTTATAAATTTTATAAAGAACATCCTCAATTTTATAATGAAATGCTTTGCATATATAAATATTTGATTTATTGGTTAAACTGAGATATTTAGTAAAATATATTTAATTTGCAAACCTCAGACATATTGATTTATAAAGTTTGGTAAATGAGTTATTATTAAGTGAAAACTTGGTGTCATTATCTCTAACCATTAAGATATTTTTATATTCAAATTTTTGTCTCTTATAATTATTATAACTAGTAATGTCTCATTGGTAATGCCTAGAGTCTCGACTTCATATATTTGATGAGCCAGAGGTTGACTGAGTTGGGCTGAGTTAGCACTATCAGAGTCTGATCGTCAATCATCTAAACTGAATTTAAATTTCAAACTTAGAAACATAAGTGTTGAGTCTCAAACTCGAAATTAACTCATACAGTACAGTACAGTATGTACTTATTATACTGTAGTAAATTTAACCTACGCTTAAAATTGGCGATTAATAAGATCTGAAATTTAGATACATTTTCATACATTTAAATACATTTTCAAATGTTTTTGTCTTTATTACATATCTCAAGAAATTTAGAGAAAAACCTTTTTAAGTCTCTGGTCATAACATAATCACTTTAGTATCTATGATGAAGAAGTGGTAAAAAGTTAATCCTAAAGATGCAATAATTACTTTAAAAAAAAGAAATCGTGCGGTTTTTACATTCAAACGATAAATCTTTATTTTGACAAAAAATAAATACCACTAAAGCTGATTAAAAGCTTTTAATATTAATTAATGATTAGCTAAGCTTTGATGTAAATAAAATGTTTATTAAACACCATTCACGATATATTGTATATAAGACTTTCCCTTGAGAGGAGAAGTAGGCATTACTAGTTGTGTTTCAGTAACCACCCTTCAAAAGTTCAAACTTCATTCCTATTATTGCTAGACTTATACTGGCTGTAGCCTTAACACTGAAAAGTTAGCATCTAATTTGAAGTTTCATTCAGCTCTCAGGCTTTTACGAGACAAGTTCGGCGTATCGTTTACTACAACTTTTACACGAGTAGAAAGTTTCAGATTAAATCTCCAAAACTTTAAATATCATAACTTTGAATCAAATTAGTGATGGAAATGTTCGTTTTTACATTTATGTCAATTTTATGATTAAGATATCAAATCTTAAACTCAATTAATCTAACCTTTTATTTCTTGATCGTTAAGAATCAATTAATTCGTTTTTATTATACTTGTGTTCAAGATTACAGATAAACTCTGTATTGTATATGAGTTAATACATTGTATTGTATTGTTGAACAAGAATGAGATTTAACTTAATTTGTGGTCTTTTTGTTTTGTTAGGGGTGAGTAAACCTGCTTTTGGATAATTTACCAGAACTTTAATTCTTATTCTTATTGAGAATTTCATTCATTATTATATTTTTGTAAAACTTTTGCTTAATTTTCAAAAAAAAAGTTTGAAAGTCATTAAAAAGTCATAATGAGGGGTGAAATTAAAATTTAATGTAATGACTAAGAATTTAACCTTTTAAAGGATAGTAATAATAAAATATTTCATATAATTTTTGTTTATAGAATGACAGAATTGTTTGTATTAAAGAAACGACAACTAATACTAATTGTGTGCCTAATGATCTCAACTGTATGAAAGAGAAATTATTAAATATAAGCGACAGAGTTAGTGCTGATAAAAGCAGAGAATCGAATGTTAACTCTCAAAATTGTATACCTGGACAAACATATTTGGACTTGAACGTTGGCTCGTGTAGGAACTGTTCGACTAGATGTCCACCTCATGCTTACGTCCATAAGATGTGTAATGGATCTCACAATACAGAATGTATATGCAAAACGGGCTATTTTATGGCAGTTGATTTGAGTTGCAAGCCTTGCTCTCAATGCGAATCTGGTTGGGGTAAGCGTTTAATCAATTTATAACTTATTGACTTAAGAATGTGTTAATACAAATATTAACTCTACAGCAGATAACACAATAAAAGACTCTTATGTTATTAGAAAGTGTAAACTTGAAAACTTGATCTGTTTTGCCAGTGCTTTCATATAAGCAATTGTTAGCTTAGTTTCAAATACAAAATAGTTTTGAAAAAGTTTTGAAATAGTTTTTGTCGGTTTTGTGACTTTGATACTCTTCTCAGAAATAAGAGTTAAATATTAAATAATTTAAACAAAAGAAAAGAACATAAACTTTTTGCGAAGTGCTCACAAATTCTATATTTTATAGTATAGCACAAAGTTAATGACTCTCTAATATGTGTTGAATTTTCGGCGTTTTATTATTTTAGTATTAGTCTCCTGTTTGCCTACAAATAAAGCTATAATTGCATTATAGTTAGTGAGTGAATGCGAAACGTTTGGCGCCAAACAGGATTTCAAACAGATTTTATTTGGCAGTAAATATTTAATTGAAAGATATGGTATTCATTAAGCAGTTAAACATAATCAAAAACATTATATTATTGATAAGCAATTAGAGGATATGGTATAATAAATATTGAATTAGTTCAATAAATAAATCTGCTTTCAAAATAGATCACTTATCTTACAGGTCGGGTACTGTGAGGTCGAGTAAGAATTTTGCTTTCAAGTTATGACGCCTTAGTGTGAATGCAGTCATAAAACTTAAGAACATATAATAAAATTTAACGCATCCGATACTCTAGCGGTTCCTTCAATGAGATATAAGTATAGTTAGGAGGACTTCGATTACAATAACTCATGTTTTAAGTTTAGACACGAAAGCCTTGCATGCTATCCAAAAGCTTTACTTTACTATTACAGCCATATCTTGTTGTAATTTATAAATTGTGCCGAAAAATGATTAGTTTTTAATGATATGATAAAATATTTAAATATAAGAATACTATTATTTCTGCGCTAAACTAAAGACAAGTTTTGTAATTTACAGATAATGAGACTTATTAAATAATTTCCTTAAAAAATATGACACTCTATACCTGCAAGTACTCAAAGTTAGAATAATCTGCAATTAGACACAAAATACAAACATTTATAAATCACAATAATCTAAAGTCAACTTATTATTAAGCGATAAGACAAAAGCACTTGAAATAACCTGAATAGATAGGTATTTAAGCCTATTTGTATGTTAGCTAAGGTTTGCTTAATTAAAATAATTAAAGAATGTCGGAATCCTTTAAAGATTAGAGTAAGTCAAGCAATTATTGCATCGTAAACATCAACTTCACAAAAAAGAATAAAAACTTAATATTCACGTCACGCTTAATATGCAAACTTCTAATGTATATTACAGGTGTTTGGCGTACCTGTAGGTGGTCTCGAAACACAGTCTGCCGAAAGTGTCCACCGGGGACTTTTTCTGGTGTCCAAACTGGCACTTTGGGGTGCATTTTATGCACGAAATGTAATTTAAACGAAGGTATTAATTATTTATCATTTGCATTAAATTTTTTTAAGAGCTTTTTCATCACATCTATTAATGCTTTAATGAATTTCATGATATGTTTTTCAGAGTTACTCCAAGAATGTTCAGGAGTTCATGACTCAATTTGTATCGGTATGTCTTTTATGATTTATAGCATTATACCTGCACTAAAGAAAGCTATGCATCACAAACCCTTAACTGATTTATTATTAAAATTAATATCAAAATAAATATTCAAAATTATTGAAATTCAATTCTCAAAAGTAACTTCAAAGCGAAACAATAGAAAATCGAGAGGAATTACCTCTAAAGTTGTGTAACTCATAGATTTGAGCCTAAATTCAAAAGAATTGAACAGTAAGTTGAGAGATAGAAAATATTAGACTTATTACAGTATTACTGATAAAGCTTATTATAGAAGACTCAAACATTGAGTTCTATGCGTTTCGTTACGTTGTTTTGAAGCCTGAGGCGAATTGAAGATAAAGCCTCACTGCAAAGTCAGTACCGCCACTAAATTACAGACTGTAATTTGCAATAGCAATGCAGGTTCAGGTGTTAGAGTTGGAAAAAGCGAAACATAATAATACCGTAAAACGCAAGCACAGTGACTGAGCTGGAGTAGATCTTCAAAGGTTTGCCTTTTTTTCTTTTAGTCCATAGCAAAGTGCTGCATAAAATACTCAAGTAGAAGTACAGGCACAGTAATTATGGGTTATAAGTTCATACTTTTGCTGTCTGATCCATACGCCCCTTCGCACCTCTCAAAACAGGCGGAGAAATACTTGAATAAAAAATGTTTAAATTCACAGCAGGAAAATATACTGTTCTCTATAGTCAATGCATTGTCGAGGACTTACTTATTTTTAAGCTTTATTGTAATGATAGGTGTAATGAAAGTTTTGATTTGAGCCTTAAGTCTATTATTACTGACAATTAAAGTAATATGAAAGCCGACTCACTGCACATCTAACACATTTTCGGCGCTTTAAAATACTTTATTATTTTCCATTTTTATCTGTGAAATAATTAATAAAAATTCATCAGTCAGTCAGTTATAGGACTCACTGAGTTTTCAACTCTTCTAATTAATCATACGGTTTCCGCTTTACGTACTCTAAAAACTTTTATAATCTTTATTACATTAAATTATTAATGATGTTGAGTACGAATATATCTTAAAATTTACGAAACCTTATTAATAAAGTAAACCTTTTTATCTCTATCTAAGCTATCAAACAATAGCTCTGCCCTTCAGAGTAAGTGCTCTCGTTTTCGAAGCGATAGAACCTATTAAAAAATGAATTTAAATTATGATTCTTAAAAAGACTAATTTTAAAGCAATTAATTTAGTTCTCACATCAATTGAAACCAATGAACTTTAGTGTAATTTGAGTTTTTTAGAAAAAGCCGACTCTAGAGTCTAATTTTCATAAATCTGAATAATTGTATTTGATTTATGAGCTTTTCACATAATAAACCCTTTTTTATTTAAATTATTTGACTCTAAATTATATTATTATACAATTCATTTGAAAGACGTTAAAAGTTTACTTAAAATAGATTTATATTTTTAATAATTATTAAAATTGATATAATTTCATGCTTACTATGGTTGAAGAGTATTTTGCTTAAAGCAGAAATTGGGGAATAATCTGAGAATTAAGTTTAGTATTTAGTGACTGTTGTCTTGAAAAGAAAATTTCATCTAAATATGCATTAATTTTTAGGATTATTAGCTAATAAACCTGAAGACTGCCTATCTTTAGATAATTATTTTAATTTAGACAAGTGTCGACCTGAACATACGGTTGCCAGATCACAAAGGTCGCAAATCTGTACAAAACGTATAAATACTCTTATTATAAAAATTCATAGGTTTTTTGAGGTATTTTTGAAAGATAAATCATAAACTCTATAATTAATTAGATAATTATTATAATTTAGACACGTGTCAATCTGAACATACGG
>JAUJYT010000188.1:0-25632 GCA_033996565.1 Nanhermannia nana
TAACTATTGGATCAGTATTTGTCAGTTAAATCGTATATATGTATTGATTAATAAAATTTAATTATAAATAAGTTTTATAATAGAGTACAAGTAATTTAATTATATCCAACTCTTCACTGCTCTTCACTACTCTTCACTATAACTGGAATGAACTGTATTTCATTACTGTATTACTCTCTCAGACTTCGTATACATTTAATAACAATAAAACATTGAATACATTGAACACAATGTCTCACAATTGAACTTATGTTTAAATATAAAAACAATTTACTAATAATTAACTATAAATAAGAGTCAAAATCGGAGGAATGGAAGTGACAGACACAGAAAGTAATACATCAACGAGTTCTGTAGCGTTGGAACAGTTCCTGATATTAAGCAAATCAGCGAAAGGTTGTGCAGCGGTTGAGCTCATAAAGCAAGTGCTCGAATCACAAGCCATTTATGTCTTCGGAGAACTGCTCGATATGCAGAACATTAAAGAACTCGAACACCACGAAGAGTACAACAAGTGGCACAAACTCTTGAAAGTGTTTGCGTTCGGCACATATCAGGACTATGTGGCCAACGCTCACGATTTGCCGCAATTGAGTCCTCAGATGACTAACAAATTGAGACATTTGACTGTCGTCTCATTGGCCACAAAACGCAAACACATCCCATACCAGCTCTTACTCAATGAGTTAGATATGAAGAACTTAAGAGAATTGGAAGACCTTATCATTGAAGTGATTTATGCCAATGTCGTGAAGGGAAAGATGGATCAGCACAACAATCGACTTGAGATCGATTACACCATTGCCAGGGATGTCATCAAACAGGAAGACCTCAAGACTGTGACTCATGTGCTGAACGAGTGGTGTCGTAATTGTGATAATGTTTTGCGGAATATTGAGCTTCAGATCAATAACGCCAACGCTCTTAAGGAAGAAAACCATCGAATCAAACAAAGTATTGAAACTCAAGTGAATAATATTAAGAAAACTATTAAAAGCCAAGACATTGACGACCCCATGAGTACTGATGTGATCAACTCTTCCCCAAGAGATCCTCGAGATGTCAACTTCGAGAAGATGAAGAGAAATGCAGGAAAAGCAAAAGGATTGAGAGGGAGTGGTGGCAAGTTTTGGAAGAGAGATAACTAGTTTTTCACACTCTATTCAATATTCTCTTCAATAATTAAATTATACTTTTCTGCTCTTCTGTCTCTTCTGTAACTTACACTCATTCTCTCTCTCTTTAAATAAGTACAGGAATACATCTGTATATGACTTCATATTTTATTAGTTCTTGTTTTTGATTCTTTAAAATTATGTGAAGTTAGGGTCAGGTAATTACAGATGCCCTTAAGCTTATTTGTCATAAGAATATTTAATATTTATTTTATTATTTTATATTGGAATAGATAGTGAATGAGTGTAAGTTTCAAGTAATGTATACATTAAGACATTTGACAGAATAGCACTTTTCGATGTATTTATAATATGTGTATCAAATAAATGTATCGCAAAATATTTAATCATAACTTTTATAATAAGAATAATTAAAATTTGAAACTTTTCACTATTTCTCAGAGATAATGCAAGTTTTTGTTCCGATACATTTGTTCGATACACTTTGTATTTGCAATTTATTCATTACTAATACTGTACAAGTAATAAAATTACTTTTAATTACAATTGAAAGACTTGACTCATTTATCAATAGCTTTGGTTATAATTCTATGGATTAAATAACAATTCTCTTCACTTTCAATAAAAAATTACGTAATTTCGATCGTTTTTCTCAGCGTTGAAAATATGTTCAAATTAATAAAAATTGATAATAATTAGAGACAAACTTAATAATTATTATTGTATTTAATATTAAATAAAACTTTTATTAAGCAAAATATACTTTTTAACAGATTTATATACAAGTTATATACAAAAATTCGCTTCATTTAAGAGAAAAATAATTAATTTTGAAAATTATTTTCAAATAAAGCGCATTTGTTTTAAAGAGGTGTTGAGTCGATTATGTAAACTTTGAGCTCTGGCTTTAGCGTATATTCTCAGGCATTCTGAGCCTGACATGAACTCAGCTCAAGACAAGGCTTTAAGTTATAATCAAGTTATTGCTTGCATTTGCTGACAGTCCAGAAATATCTGTTTTTAATTGATTTTAGTTTGAAATAAGACGACACAAATTGAATATAATTATAAGCTTAAGCAAGTGGCGCGAACAGTGCTAACCCGTGCCAGATGTGAGGCTCGTTTCAGTCAATACCACGCCTTTCAACACATTTTTCAAATAATACTTAAGCAAAAGTGCGAACACTCTGTTCAATACACCACATGTTTTGACCCAACCTTTCATTGTAAACAACATTTATTTCAACTCTAAATTAAATAAAATACAAATATTTGTCACCAAATAATTAATAACGAAAAAAGTTAATCAAAAATAGTTTCAAACAATTAATTAATATAATGTTTCGCTCTATTTATTCGTCTTTTATTAGACCTTCACTTTTGGTGAGATTTTGATTCAATCGCTTTATTATTTTTTACTTATTGTTGTTTTTATTATATTAATGATTGAAATCTAATTTGAATATAAATAAGAGATAACATTACATAACATTATATCTAAATATATATATATATCTGATATGTATTGTAATTATACCCGAAGTCCGGCACAAATGTGACACAAACTCTATTCTCCCGAATGGCGAACAACAGCTCTAACGGACGGCCGACTATTGAAAAAGGTATTCATTTCAATGACTTTTAATTATTTATATTAAATAACAATTTGAATCTTTTCTCTCTATATTGATATTCATTTGAAACTAATTTTGGATCAAATTAACCAAACTTTCGATTAAATGAGATATTATTTGATGTTTACATTTATTATGTGTTTAGACTTTTATGCGTTTATTCTATTGATTAAAATATTAAATGAATTGATTTGAAAGCAATTATTTGATAATTTTCTCTTTATTATAGATTTATGAGAAAAATAGTCTATTTTTGTGAGATATGTATTGGTATTGATTTATGATAACTGACAACAATGCTATTCAGTTGAATCAAATCAATAAATCATTAAAATATACGACACTTTTGTATTTTAAATTCGCTTAATTTAAAATAAAATACAAAAACAAATATTTAAGTCTTAAATAAATTAATGTTTATTTATTGACTTTTGTATAACAGTCTCGTATTTAATTAATTTTAATATTTATAATGTGTTTGGTTTAGTTCCTGTATATAATGGCATTTCGTGATAAATACATTACGAGTTATATATATTTGTGATTCAGTTGTAATTTATTAAAATATACTCCGAAGTTATTTTAATTTAATTGAAATACAATTTTAAATTAGGTATAAATCAAGTAATACTAATGGGTCGATGTGGTTCTGATGCACAACTCAGAGGAAATGAGACCAATTCAGTGGTGATCTTTTCATTAGCAACTCATGCACACTATAAAAGCAAAGAAACTGGTTTGTTATGTGATGTTTATCTTTTTTTACATTAATTATGTTTTAAACTAAATTTCTTTTTTTATAAATAAACTTTACTTTTCTCTAACTATTAAATCTCAATACTTTATGAAACTTTTTTAACTGCCGTTTAATCAAATATGACATAACTTTAATCAGTATTTGCAAAACCAGTTCTGATTCATTTCTGAAAAGAGCTATCTTTTGAATTTTTTAATACTAATTAATATTTAATAATTAGTTAATTGAATATTTTGAAAATGAACTTAAAAATAAAATCTGACAAATCGTTTTGGAAGAGAATAAATGAGTTGACATTGAAACAAAACTTAATGTATTCATGAGATACTAATAATTTTCTATCATTAAAATCATATCTGTCTTTTAGTTTTACATAATATGAATTCCAATTGTGATCAAATTCTTAACATATCCTCAAATTTCTAGATATGATTCAATATTAATTAGTGTTTTGTAAGTCACGCTTTTTGTAATAGACTTCAGGCATAAACTCTGACTTCAAAGGCATAAAGACTTCAAAATAAATGCAAATTTTAAAGATTGTATTTTGCATTAATATATCATTAAAATGGTTCAAATTATAATAATAGCTCATTCATATCACTTACACAATGAATTATAAAGATTATGATGAAGTATAAGAGTAATGAAAAGTTAGTTAAAAAAGTCAGTGCAACTCAACTCAACCTTTTTTTGAATAAAATTGCAAGTTTATGACTCAGCTCCTGTAGTGGAGACTACAAAACACTACAGAGTAATATATTATTAGATACAAAGTTATGTTAAAAGTTTTAACTTAAAACTCATTTAAATACTTTATATACTGTACCGACAAAAATGAAGTCTTTAAGCAATTCGATTCACTCCAAAATCTACTCCTATTTCAATGTCTTTATACTTCTTATTAATAATCGAAAGTTGTCTTCAATGAGAATATTTTCAACATTTAGTTATGATCTCAAACTCTGAATCAATTTATTTAAACACAAATCAAGTAATAAAAAATTTGACTTTAAATCACGGCATTCACGCAAAACGTGCCACACATGTGATTAGACCTGTAACTGATTATGTTATTTAATATAATTGACTCATTTTTTGCAATTAAGATGAATATCAACAGAAGACTGATTGGCATCGAATTTCAGTGTTTAGAAATCGCTTACAAGAAAAAGCTCTCAACTTTGCAAAGAAAGGGTAAAGTATTTAACAATTACTGTACAATTACCGGTAGTAATGAGTGTTTATCTTTTTATTAAACAATTAAGTTCTCGACTTCTGGTTCAGGGAAGAATCACTTACGGAGAGGTGAAGGACACCAATGGTAACTCTCATCAGACAACTAGTATTATTGCAGGTATTAATTGATAGCAATTATACGTTATCTCATTTATTTGCATAAACTGTTCCATATCTTTAATAAACTGATTTATGATTCATTTATAGATGAGATCATATTTCTTTCTGTATCTCGTGCTTCGGCTCTTGAGAGCGAAGAAGAGGATAATGCTTTAGAAGCGTAATCTTCTAGGATTAACACCATATAAATCATACCTCTGTTTCGCAGTCAACTCATTATGGAAAGAATTGCCTTAAAAATCATGTCTTATTTGAAAGAAGTCCATAAAAATGTATATATATTTCACACATTTCTAATCTTTTAATAATGATAACAAACAATTGTTAGTTCACTATAAATGATTGCATTAATATTAAAATCGATTACTATATATTGAAATGATTGACATCATTATCATATCTTTAACCAAAAATAGCGACACAGCTATTAAATAAAAATAAATAATAGATTTAGTTCGAATGTTATTTAAAAAGTTGTCAAAGTTTTTAACTTAAAAAAAGTAAGAGAGAGTGAACTGCAGCGACACTAAAGCCTTCACTAAACCAATCACTGAGAGAAAGCGATAGCTGTATAGCTATATAGTGTTGAATCCATAGCAACGCTCAAATGCAAGAAAGCGATACCGACCATAATAACAATACCTGAGCTTTTTCTGAGCGTTCGCACAATTACTTATTCCTTAATATCATATAATATTTGAATTTTACTATAAATTAATAATTATTTATTCGATTCGTTTTCTTCTCCTATTATAATGAAAGTAATTGTTTGACTCAAGATCTCATCGCTTTATATCAATAACTAATTAATTATTATAACTAATGTTCGGATCAATCAATAAATTAAGTAATTATTGTATTTATTGTTGACATAAATGTCATGTGATTTCAATTGAATCTTAATTATCAAAACTCTGTCTATTTTTTGCATTCAATTTATTTATTATTTATTTATTTTATAATTCATATCAATTGTAAACCAAATATATTTATCAATTATTTATATATCAATCCATTCCTTAATAACAAACAAAAGACTATTCTCTTTATAATTAAATACTATTGAAAGACATTCGAGAGAAAGAGACAAACGGACCAAAAATTGAATTTAAACGTGAATTGAATTTCAAATTATTGGCTTTGAGGCCAAAAGTTGTGGTGATAGTGATTGTGATTTGGATCAGCCTTTTGTGGCTCACATTAATTGGTGTCCAAACTGGAGAAACTACCGGAATATCTGAGAGACACTGTTGACTGGTTTATGGGGTAAGACAGACATCACTTCAACAATGCTTTTAATTCATTTGTTTTAATATTACTTTTAACACAGTTTTGCGCACATTTAAGTCGGTTTTTATTGGGTTTGCTTTTAGTTTAGTCTCTATTCGCGAAACTTGTCGTTAATTATTGAAAATTATTGATTAAATGTTATATTTGTTTCTCTTTTTGTTATGTTTGAACTCAACGCCTGTCTCGCAATAACAGTCTTTTTAGAAATTTTTTTATCAATTTTCTGAATATTCTTTATACCAATTCGTGTCTGACTTCGTGGAAAACAATCTTTTTATTGAATAATAAAATACATTAATATTCAAAACTATTTCAATTAAATTTTAGATATTAGTGAATAAAAGTTTAAAAGAACTACATATTTGACGAATTGTTTGTCAGTTTTAATGGAATATTAAATTGTATTTTAAGTCAAGAATATAAGAACTTTATAAGTTTTGACCTAAACTTTAAACTTACTCTTTGTTAGTCTTAGATATCTCTCCAAAGAAAGTCTTTAAACATACGACTAATTAAACCCTTGGGACTAAAGATTTTTACTAAAAATATGAATTTTAACTTTCAAATAACCCCATTATAAACGCTGTTTAAATAAATAGCATTAATGTATGGCATTTGAGAATTCTTGAGCTATTTTTAAGATAGTAATAGTCTATTGAAACATATATTTTCGGTGGTATTTATTCAAAACATTTAAAATGTTTGGATTTATAGATAAGAAAAAGCAGTTTTAAAGACTGGAAGAAGTGTTTGTGAATATGATCACATTTAATAGCTTTAAAGAGCAACAAATAACTAATAAACTTCTTCGCCGGCACTTATTTATGACGCTTTATATCTATTGAAAAGTACTCTTAGACTAAGAGTTCTACTGATGAAACTCCTGATGAAAAAAAGGAGAACGAGATAAGGGTCTGAAGTAGTTTTCATTTGGAACTAAATACTATCGAAGCCGATCATCTATTGCTACCACAGAAGCATTTCTGTCAACTTTAGTGTCCTTATCAAACATTTTAGTTATTATATTGTTTACTGATTGAAAAGATGTTATAATCTCTTATACAATAATATTATCTAATTTTGAAGAGAGAATCAGAACTGAATTGTGGCTCAAAATGAAGTCATTCTTTTGAAGTCATTCTTTAGATGTCATCTCCAAATGCTTACGCTCTTCACTGTCTCTCACACCTGCATTATTATAACGCTATTGTAATTCATATAATACTGTAGTTGTCTTTCTATTCTTTTTCATGCAATATATCCTCACTATGTTATAGTTAAAGCTTTTTTAGTCTAATCGATCCATTCATTGGTTTTTAGCTCATTCTTAGGCATATCATTATATTTAATAATAAAAATCTAGTTATTTTCTAATATCATTATCTCTAAGCTTTTGGTCCAACCATTTTTAAAGTCAATACAATTTACATTTTTATCTTCAAAATGAGTTTAATTTTCAGCATTACCTTTAAATGATTTTTATATGGATATCAACTTTAAGCAAACATTTAAATTATGATTACTTTTTTGATTGCATTCATATGCTGTGTGTTGTAGTTCTAATTTTAAATATCTATTATGTTATTTGTGTATATCTTAATGATTATTACTGACAATCTATTGTAATACTGGCCTCTAATAAATGTTCATCATTTCATATAACGTATTAATAATAATTTAATAAACTCTATCTTTTTTAATTAAATTTGTTGGCATTTCCCTTTACTGCACAGTTTCATTCGTATAATACTTACTTTGCTGTTATAACGAATAAATTCATTTTTCAGAACATACTCTATTAATAGACTCAATCTTCGGAAAAATGATTTTTTTTATTTATCTTTCAATTTATTGAAGAGTTCAGAGAATTTTGATTTTAAATTATCAAAACTGAGTTACGAATCATAAACGTTTTCATCCAATAAACTCAATGTTAGCTATCATTTAGATGTCTGATTAGATGTGGTTCATAAATGATTAAATGTTTGCATACTTTATAAATAATTCATTTGATATGCTTTTCAATTGCAATTTTTAATCGTATTCTTGACAAGAAAGTCAATTAATGTTCCCGATTGGGTCTTATTTTAAACATTACTTCTCTTAAAGCACTTATAAACTAATTCATTGTTTTAACCTTTCGGTTGTTTATCGATTTTCAAGAGTTTTAATTTAGTTTTTAACTTATCGTAATATTAGAATAAAGTTTTTCTTATTTCTGCCCATTTCTGTCTGTCTGTCCGTTTCTGTCTGTCTGTCCGTCCATTTGTATTGTTGACAGGTTTTGAGATAAAAATATCATTACCTTTGACTTTTATATGAGTTTTCAACTGTTTTAACGCATATTATAATAGGCTTAATAGGTCTTAACTCAATATCATAGTAATTCTGGGTTTAGAATTAAATTTATATTAATCTTAATAATTCTGAGTTTTCATTGGTTAGAATTTTTTAATATTCAATTTTAATATCACACTTGAATTTCATAATTCTGAGTCAGCCTTGCTTTTCAAAAAAATGAATTTCAAATTATTATTCGCATTACTCTATAGACTTTCAAAAGAATATATTTAATGGTTTGCGAATTAAAATTACCCCAAAACATGCGACTGCTTTTCATTGTTTAATTTATAAAAAAAAATGTGTTTTCATTTTTGAAAAATGGATTCTTTTATTAATATTTGGCTCAAATCTTGATCACGAAATTAAGCCATATTTCAAAGAATTAATTTTAGAAAGTGATATGTGTTGACCCGTAAAATATGTTCTATAGATATAAATGTTTAAAAATATTTTCTTATCTGAAAACTTTTGATTTTCTCGAAATGTGGATAAAATAGTGTAATTAATAATAATATAATTTTATTCATTATACTTTAATTAAAAGAAATGAGACATTTTTCTGTGTGTTATATTTATATTAAATATTTTAAACATGAATTAGGTCAGCTTTAAATGTATGCTTTATTTGGAAATTAAAACTAATTAGTTTTCACAGTTTCCACGACTAACCCAATCGAATGAGTTCATTAATATAATTATATCAAAATCACTTGAATGGCTTCTTTCGCGAAACTTAATCCTAACTCAAATTTTGGTCTACTGTCAAAGTTAGTCATTTTAAGCTTTAGTTACATTCGAATAACTTGTTACAAGTCATATAATATTAATACTATTGGTTCACATCTTAATCAGATTAACCGATTGATCGAAACTTTAGCGAGTTTTCTGAGTTTTATTCAAATGAAATTCAATTAATTAGACTAACGAATAATTATATACTGTATTTAAGTGACTTTATTATCTAAGTTTGGATTTGGTGTAAAATTTGGAAACTATATTAAAAGATATGCAACACATGAAAAGAATATTAATCATTACTAAAACTAATTTTTATAATATTATGTATTTAGAAATGTTGTTTTGTGTTCGGTTGTCTTTATAGACGACATCTCGTATCGACCTCATGTCATGCAATTAGAGGCCGATAAGAGAGTTCCAGAATCGATATCGATCGGCAATTTTAACTCTCGATCCCGATAGAAAAAAATCGAGACTCCAAAACCCGGACATAAAACTGATCGCTATCAGACTTAAAAATAAAACTATAAAATAACCTATAATTACAATATATGCTCACTTTTGTATGGATAAACATTTTCAGCAAAATTCAACTTTAAAATTACGTTAAAAATTTATCAGACTTTTCAAGACTCGATCCGAGACTCGAAAAGACTCGATCCCAGAATCGAGACTCGAAAATACCGACCTCTATAGTACAGTACGTTTCATATATTAATATTAAATATTTGATCAATGTTTCCATGAATCGAATTTCTAGAATACTTTCACGAAAACAGATTTGACACAAAAATATTTTTTTTGTAATTATTATTTGGCACATAAAACATATAAACATATAAACCGATACATAAAAGTACTTCAATCTCTATTAAGAATTCTCTTCAGAGACAAACTAAAAGTAGTTTTCATCGCTTTTTATGCGATCATATCTTTAGGGAACTATTGATTGCTCTCAATGTGTCTTATGATAGCAGTACTTAATGTTACCTTTTTAAGAAAATTAGAAACACTTTAAAATTATTTCTGAATTGTTTTCATCTAACTCTTTATCTGATGATGATTTTGAATAAACTAAAAAATTAATAAATCTGTTACTCTTACAGAAAAGATAGGCTTTAATTCTTTTCCGATACCATATCTATGACAGTGTACATATGTTTGGAAATAATTGTCAACTTTTTTGCAATTAAGGCTTTTTTAGTTTGAATTAATGACTTTAATAATACCCAAAGAACTAATGTATTAATTAAAAGGCAACTGTTTAAACAGTATATGAAACCAATGAGAGCTATATTAAAACTAGTGTTCAAAAGTGTTTATCTGATATTCTTTCGAAGATAAAAATATATCAGTAATCGATACTTAAACTCGAATATTATTTTCTGTTTATCTACTGATGATTAGCGTCTGTACAGAGCAGTGGTTCCCAGCCTGTGGTTCGCGTACCACAAGTTTGTAAAAGTGATCCTTTTCGGGGATGTCTTCGACCGCTGGCATTGAGCACTTGTTGAAATAGTTGTAAATATTTTCTATGTGTTCACTCATTTAGCAGACATTCCAGATTGGATTTAACAAAAAGCATTCTAAACAACTTTAATAAAGAACTCTCTAAACAAAGTCAATAAGTTTCAATCAACTAAAGAAAGAAGTTATCTAAGTGTAAAAAGGGGGTCATCAGAGGCTTGTGTAAAAAGGGGGTCATCTCTCGCTTGTATTAACCGCTCTTCATTTAGGGGTCAGAACAAGTTTATATTTTTGAAATTGATTTGGAAAATTTGATTAGCATTTTAATAGATTGCTGTAATAATTGTCTCTAGGAATGCATTCACATGTTTGTCCATTAAGTTTTCATTTACCTCTTTATTTCGAGTTTGTTTTGTTTTTCTTTTTTCTTCTGATGAGTTCTTTGTCACGCATTCATCTCTTAACTCAACTTAATATTGTCTGCAGTGACCGATCGTTTGAATTTCATTATTTTATTCTTTAATCAGGTTTTATAGATTTTATCTGAATTAGTTATTTATTATATGTTAAGTTTATTAAATTAACTATTTTTCATCGAATACTTTATACTCATGTCTTGTAATTCTAAACTCAAATTCTGCTTAAATTTGTTTCTCTCAAACATGTTTCTAAAAACCAAAATATGAAAGAATTTTTTTATTTTATTTTTTCCTTCAGATCATATTATATATCTTTAAAAACTAGAATTGCACTAAAAAGTTATCAGTTATTTATTATTCTTTTTTAATTCTATAAAATGTGCTCATAATAAACAAAATTGAGTTGAAATTTATAATATTCTTTTTCTAATTAAACATTAAAACATTTATTGAAATTTTTTTTGAAAATATAATGAAGTCTTTTCCTGAAAATGAAAATATTTGATAATTTATTTTCAGCTTATATTTTACTTTGAATACTAGATTACCAGAGATTACGCCACAATCCTATAGTGCTTTTATAACTTTACTTTTATTAATAAATTTCAAAATTAATCTTTTAATTAATTCAAAAAATTTAATTAAGATTGAGTGCGATTGCATTCAATGTTATTTAATGTTTAAATAAATATTTAACAATTCATAGTTTGCCAAATGATTTATTGATCTTATTTTTGTTTAATCTGTTTTTCAATTTAATTTACTAATTGAATATACTTTTAACATATCCATAATTCTTTGTTTTTTATGACATTCAAGTATTTTTGACTTTATATTTGATAGAAAATCGCTTTAGAGCTACCAGTTTTGGAATACTATTGATATCAATACTGTATTATATAATTTGATGTCTTTTATGAAATGAGTGATCGCAAGCAATTCTTTAGCTTCAATAGTATTTCAGTTTCAATTTTTCTCTATTTTTATTAAAATGAAAAGTCACACAAAGAAGATGTAATAGTAGTTAATAAATCATTTATTCGTGAGTGAATGGCTTTATTATAATGACATATAAAATATATTTTTAATCGGGAATCCATTCGTTTCCTTTACGATGAAATGCATAATACGTTACTTTAGTTTTGAAAGGAAATCGATGGCAGTCCTGATGGGACTTTCATGTGTTTACCGCTGGTATACTATCTCATACTCAATACTTGCTTAATGCGAATGTAAAAGTTAAAAGTAATTTACTGTACATCACAAGCTATGGATGGATGAATGGATTGTTAGATGCACTACAATTCAAGTAATGCTTACAGTTTTGTTGTGAACCTAAACAATTGTAGGCTTAAAGTATAGAAGAGAAGCACTTTTGTTCTTTACTTAACTATACGTTAATATATTTTAATGATTGTTTCGCTATTTTGGAAATATGCCAAACATATAGAAAAAGGTATATATAAAAAGGTATTGCACTTATAGTTCAATATTTTTCTGCAGTTTCCACAATTTCAATATGTTTAACAAAATACAATTTATTTGGATTTAAAACATAAGTATAAATGAGATCTAGTTTTAAATGTATCAAAAAATGAAAAATAATAAACAATTTTTATCATTAAAACAATTGTTTCAAAATCTCTAGTGTGACAGTTATGTATGAGTTGTTCATGTTGTGCGTGAGATACTGTTTCATCGAATTAATTAATGAAAGCACAGCTTGTGTGAGACGAACAACAAAAACGGTTTTTTGGTTTGAGTGTTATTAACAAACACGACAAGAAATCGGGTCAAAGTCGACCACTTTAAAGAAAGTTAACTTTATTTTTTATGGATTTAACTCATATATGCTGCATATGTTGCGGTGCTTTATATATATTACATTAAAACTGGTATTCTATTCAGTCGATCAAAATAACTTATACTGAACTGTTTTAATATTAATTTTACTTTTTTAACGTTATATTTCATTTTTCTCTTGTTTTACAGTTATATTTATATTTCCGTCAACTTATATACAACTTATATAAATCACTTAACACTAACTTTTATGTCACAAAATTTATTACAATCCTATTGAGTTCAACTAATTTCGTGCTATTTTAGCTGTCATCAAATTTTATTCTTTAACTCTTACATTCTTTAAATTCTATTATTTAATGGATATTTCTTTTAAATTTTAGTTTTCAAACATTAAATTAAAAAAAGAAAAACAATAAATAAAACTGTTATTGAGATTCTTAGGGTTAAGAGTAATTCATTTCTCAAAGAAACTAATATTTATTTTTTATTAAACGTGTTTGAAATTGAAGAAAAATTGGTAAATAATTATCTAATTGTCTTATTTATATATAATTTTAATAATTTTAATAATTTTATGCTTCTCTCGTTTTAATTTCCTCTGAGAATTGAGATTTGCCATAAATTATGAAGATTTATGATGTTTTGAGCACTAATTCAGTTAAAAATAGTCTGAAAGTATTCACGCGAAGTGTTCGGTTCAATCACCAAACAAGTCATACTTAAAAATATCTCTCTTTATTGATTTTTTGATATTTATTTTCTCTTTTGCACAATATTCAGGAAAAGTCATATAAAAGAGATTACTAGAGGTTAAAAAGAGGTCAAATTTAAATGTTTGCACAAATTTAAAGTTTAGTTTTGAAGTCTGTTTTGTAACTAATATTTAGTCAAATAGTCTGCTATTTGTCATTGCATTCATAGACAGATAAAGTTTCATTAATTACTTTTTAGAGTCTGTTTCAAATCAAATCTTACAATACGTTTATCAACCCTTAAAGGGTTTTTTATCTGCACTGGTTATGAAAGTTAGAGATGCAGTCAAGGCTTACATTGAAATTAATAACTATTTCTGGAAGAAATCACCCAAAACCAAGGGCATGGTTATCATCTAATTGAATTAATGTTTTTTTGCATACAAATCTCTATTTATATCAACTTTATATTCAAGATCTTATTTTTGGTTTTTCTAATCCTTTCAATTTTAAAACTCTGGAAGAACTCCCAACATAACTAAAATTATCATAAAATCCAATGGGAATAGCCTTCAATCAAATTCTATTATCAAATTTTATTAGTTTTGTCTCAAATTACTGTCATTATTATACATCATTATTACTTATTCATCGATAATTACTGTACAACACTTGTCGTCATTTTTGCATTTATGAAATTCAAAACCATTATTAAATACATAAAAACAAATAACTTCAAACAAATGGTTTTCTATAATGAAAGTCACTTCTATTGTATTATTTTGTTTCAATACACTTTTAGTTTTTTGTGTTTTATGATTTTTTTCGTACTTAATTATCCAAAGTTTTATCAAATATTGTTAAAGCTTTTAATTTTAAGCTTGAATTATGCATTTGTTGTCCATTATTCATATTTAAGTATATATTTCATTATATAATTTATATGGCATGAAATGATAGATTGCATAAATATAATTAATAGTAGAATATGGAGTAACTTATAATGTACTGTAACTTAAATTCAGGTAAATGAGAATATTCTCTATTTTATTATTCAATAATTTTATACAATAACTTGTTTTCATTTCTCTATTATGAGCCATAAGTAGTTAAATAAATGGCAAAAGTCAATGAGTCCTCAACAATATTCATGAGTCAAACCCAGATTTGTCTGAGATTCTTGTGTTGATTCGCTCCCAAATTTATTCAATTAAGACTTAAAGTGAAACTCATATAAATTGCACAATAAATCAATTTATGTTTTTATTATCAATTAATGAGCATTATTTGGAACTATAGTTTTTTTATATTATAAAATTAGTAAATTTTCAAAAATGAGGAAATACATAAAAAATTTAGTGAAAAACAAAATACTAAATTTGTATTTATGACAGAACAGTATCATAAATATAAATTTTTATATTCTCTTTGAATAGTTAACACATAATTTACTTCTTTGTCATTGAAAAACAAAACGAGCTTTTATTCTTGTAGTTTATGTTGGCCTTACTTTTAAGCGATAAAACTATAAATCTATAAAAAACAATTTTATTATTGAAATATATTTGATTTTTAATATTTATAACTTTCCAAATGGTAATGATCTCAAAAGGCAACACATTTCTCATCTAATCGTTGCTTAAAATAAAATAAAACGTTTGATTAAATCATGTTATCATATAATTAGACATATATTTATATACAAGACATTTGAGTTGTTTATCATTAGTAGCCTTTAATTATATTGTTTATCCTTAAGTTAATTGATCCTAATGTATGAGAAAATATGGTGTTCTTTTGTCGTCTTTCTATTAATACAATAATTTAATGAGAGTCTTAGCTTTGATTCTCCAATAGAGCGTCCATTTATGTATTTAAACGTGATTTGTGGGCTTTATCTCATTATAAGTATTACATAAAAGAGCAACTGATTGCTTTGCAGCTCTTTTTTTATCCATACTTCCGGGTCTTCTTATAAGCAGAAATCGGGACATTTGATAATCACGATTAGCGCTAACATAAAAGTATGTTTAGTTTGATTTGCATGTTTCACATGAGTTACTTTGATTCTCATCAAAACCAGAATAATTACCGGCAATGGTGTAAAGGCTATTGTAAGTTAAAAACAATCATAATTTTCTTAAACAAAACCACTTTTGATTCATTTTGGCCAACAAGCAAACGCTCAATGAGGTTGTTATTCGATTGACCTCAAGTTCTTGTAAGAATACTTTGGTCTTTAATAAAAGAATATTTTAGATCTAAAATCAAAGATTTAACTCCACCTAAATCTTCATTTTAATCACAATATCTTTGAGAGCCTGTATTGGACGAGCTCTACTATAATTATGACCCGATTTCATAGATTGTGAAATATTGGTTGAGTTGCGTGTCTTTTGTATCTATGCTTCCATTTATCCATTTATGTGTAGGCGATTCGCTATTACTTTGCTGAACACTATTCTTAATGCTTAACATAATTTATTATTGACTTCAAGTTAATGGTTTTGATTATTTATCATAAATAGCGTAAAAGTTTGCTTTGTTTCCAATGTTTCCCAACACTACACAATTCCAATGCATTTCTAAATATTAATTGACATTGAATTATACAATTAAACCATTGAAGTGTATTATTATTTGTGAATTAAAACATTTTTCATTATAATTATTTTTAATTACTTTATTTTTAGATATTGTTTGCGTTGACTTTATTTTTATGGTTTGACTTATACCAACATTTTATATATAGCTTAAGTATAACAAAATATCATAATTTAAAAGCAATTTAATAGAGTTACTAATCCCTGGTCCGTATCCAATAGTTCTTTCTATTGAATAGGTATACCATTAATGTAAAGATATATTCAGACCTCAAAGATTAAGGATTTCCTTGTTTTTGCTTAAGCTTAACGATTGGGAATTTGTTGGCATCAGTTTATTGGTCACCTATTAATTCTTTAAGTTTTATTCTCCCGATAATTCTTGATTTGAATGATTTTTCCTCAAAACAATAGATTTAACAATTTTTCCCTAATCGAGAGTTTTTATTTCCTGGTATTTAAGTTAGATATTGTTCACTAATAATATACAGAACAGATCAAAAACGTATTGACGCATTTTATAAAAACTACAGTAAAACTTTGCAAATGTATACTTTATTTCAAATAATGTGCCGTATGTTACCCGAGTGGGCAATAATAAGATTTACGAATTGCTAAATTCAAACCTTTAGTTTGATTTAGCTTTCAATAAATGTCTTCTTTTTTGTGAAAATTTTTTAGAAACCGAACTGATATTAAATCTATCATTTAAATGAATTATTCAGCTCTTTTATTGAAATTATTAGAGGTTCTCATCTATATATAAATATATAGTAAATTCAAATTAAATGCTTTAACTATAGACTCACAATATATTAATCTTAAAAATATGAGTTTAAGCTTTTTGAGCAGCTTTTGTTACACCAACAGTTGCGGAACCCATTCATACTATTATGATATCCAATTCAATTCATTCAAAATATTTTGAAAAATTAAATTTTCTATTTCAATGAAAAAATTACTAAATTTTTTCACTTGAATAGCATCAGTCCTTTTTTCGTTACACAAAACGCATCCTTTCATGCATTTGTTAGTCGAATGTAATGTTAAATACAGAATGTTATTTATTGTGTAATTTTATAAATTAAAAAGTTGGTAAAAGTATTTGTCACACTGTAATTCAATGCTATTTTTTGCCTTTTTTAGGATTTCGACGATTAGGTTTCTATTTTAACATAAATGCCTAAAACATTTCGGCGCACAATTATAAGCAATTGAAGCGAACAATTTTTGAATTTTAAATTATTGCTTTATTTTGAGAATTATATTGTTTATATATTTGAGTTTCTGTTATTTAATTCAATTCAATTAATGTTTAAAAATGCGGGAGAAAAGAAAAGAGATTTTATTTAAAAGTTTGGTCTCATATCTTTAGTGAATCAGATGCTGATATCCCACAAAAATCCTGTTTTGAATATATGGCTTATTTTTTGTTCAAACTCCCAAAAAGCTTTTGTGCATTTCTCTAATGTTGAGAGCAATTTTTAGTGAATTTTTATTATCTAAAAGAATGGTTTCGCTTCAGATTCTTACGACATATGGTAAATGCAAACGGAAATTCCCATTTAATGATGTAATAAATTAAACCCTATTTAGATGTATATTATCAAAAACTCACAAATTCAATGGTATGCTGTATTGTTTTATTTTCTCTATACGTTTGGGACTCAATTTCAACAATGAATTGATATTTTTAGAAATACTAAAACTATTCTTGCATTTAATCGAAACTTTGTTCCCAAATAATCCCTTTAATATTGACAATGATATGAAAATGAAAGGCAAAACCACTTATAACGAGAGTTCCTACTCATAACTTTATATGAATGGTGCTCTGATTTTGATACAGTATGTGGACCATTGGCTGTTGTTTACAGAGATTGTCCCATTTCCTCAACAAACTTAATAGCAGTACATTATTGCCAATTATTAGTCTGAACAGAGCAGAGCAGGTGCACAGTATAGTCCACTTTATGAAATAGATTGTAACAGAAATAACTTTTTGTTTACATTACCAGCTTTTGCATAAGAGAGTGTTGTTTTATGAGTTAATTGAAATGAGATCGTGAGAGACCTTGTTATTGAAGAAAGTGGTCAAAAAGTAACAGTGCGTTAGACTTTCCTCTCAACACAGTGTAAAGTGCTTTAACATTATACAACCCATTATACTATCGGTAACTCGTGGTTGTTGTGAGTCACGAGTGGTGCCACTCTTCTGCACTGTAAGTCTATCTGTGTATGTATTGATATGTATTATGTGAGTGCCTAACATTCAATTCTCGTTTGCTTGTATTGCTTGTTTGGCCTGTTTTGACAACTGCTTTCCTCTGCCAACAAACCCATCTTTCGTTCACTTTCTTGGTTTACATTTTGGCAAATCTTCACTTCTCTGGTGTCATGTGTTTGTAGTGCACACAGTAGTAAAGTTTTTCAGTGTTTGCCTACTGACTGGTTCGCTTAATACAAATACTTTAACATTAGTTAAGTCTTACATTTAAGTTATAACAGTCGGAGCAAAATCTTGTGCCTCAAGACTTTTAAACTGTGTTTTTTCTATTGAAACAAACCTTAAACTAAGCCTAAAATAAGTTTCTTTTGGCTTAAAGTGTATACAGAGTATCGATTTGATATCACGTTTAGTGATAAGTGAGGTCAAAGTTCATTCTAATGGTTTGTCAGTGCATATGAAACTTTTGTGATTCATCTGTTGCACAATACAGTCGTATGTTTCTCATTAACCATTTTTTAAACAAATCTATAAACTTGATTCTCATCAGAGGTTTGGAAAATCCGTTTCCCCTCACTTTACGATCCCTTTTGTGAAGTTGTTTGATCTCTACTTCGCTACCATTAAAAGCAACAAACTTGAGGTGTATTATTGTGTTATTGTATTATTTCCACCCACAACACTCTCTTGCGAGCGCTGTTTTATTAAATTTGTTGGACTTATTCCTCAATGAAGTATTCGTTCAACGGAATGTTTGTATTGAACTTTGTTTGGTAAGTGCATTGACTGTTCATTTTATATAAAGTAACATTCATATAAAGTTACATTTCTCTGTTCATATGCTATAAAATTCTTACTTTACTTATTGTTGATTTGCTTTTCATAATTATTGTAAGGCAAGGCACTATCCTATGCTTTATGACCACAACAGTTGGCAAATAATTATTTTCCTTGATTATGAACCTGATATTATATACTAATTAAATACTGTCCTATTTTTATTTATCACACGTCTAGTAAAGTAAATGCTTACTATTTCTTAGTGTCACGTCTAGAAAGGCATTTGTGATTCAAATCACTTTATGTAATAATTTGCTGCAAATTCATTTAAATAACAATACCGGTAATAATACAGTTGTATAAATACTCGACGTAATAGTACTTCAATAGAATTTTATTTGATGCTAATTTTTTGCAACAAAAGTCCTGTCAAACTAGATCTGTTGCCAATTAAACTTAAATTTATGACCAAATTGAAGGATTCAATAGTTGCGACTCAATTCAGGATTTCTATGCTATGATTCAAGTACTGGTATTAACTATTAATTCAAATTAAAACTATTAAATGTTTAGATTCAATTTAACCATTTGAGAGTTGAACAAATAAATTGCTTTTTGATTTAGTGCTAATTATTCAGGAATTAATTTAGTGCCAGTTCGTCGGTTGACATAAATTTATTGCAAAATGTAACATATTGAAATGTAATATATTGATAAGTTTTATTACGCCATAGATTGTAATAAACAATATCATGTTCGTTAAAGGAAATAAAGCTGCTATTGCTTTGGTTTGAAGCCATTATTTTGTTCAATATTATCATTAAAGACAATAAAAGTGATGTCACGATGAGTTGTAAATGTCACTGTTCTGACTGTTCAATCATTTCCACTTTTACTGCCTGATAAGGAATTTATGCATATATTCATACGTTAGCTCTTATTTTGTAATCTAATCGTTAGCCATATATCACATAAATTGCTTTTTCCAAAAACAATTGATGTCGTATTTTGATATTTTTGTCCTATTATTGAAAATAACATAGTTTTGCAATAATTACATGCTTTGACCTGTTTTGACCGCTTATTGTTTTTATCGGTTTATTGATCTCTATGTCCGAAAGTAACTTTAGAAATACAGAATAACATGCTTTATATGCTTTATATAATAATAATAAACAAATCCTATTCCAAAGTGTGCGGACTCCCGAAAAGCATATGTTAACGAATAATGTTAACGAATAAACATTTTCGTAATCATTTAGACCGAGTCGTGCATAAACTCATTTGAAATAATCCGTAAGCTTTTGTCTGACATACAAGACAAGGACAAAGAAGTGGTGTGTTGTATCGCTAACCAATAGCATAACTTGTTTTTGTTAATAAAAAACATTTTTCAAAACAAATTTACGTCCTATGATATTAACTAATTTTAACTTAGGCTCTGATTGGTATTTCCCGTCCTTCACATGTTTTGATTGAAGCCTTTGTTTTACATATGTTTTAAATACGTTTTATTAAAATGTTCTCAGTTATGAAACTTTTGGTTAAATATATTGTTATTAATTCTTATAAAACTTGTTTGTGATGAACTGTATCCTTCAGTTTTGCAAATTTGCTTCATTGGAACTAAACTGCAAATATTTTTCTCTGATTCTTATGATTAAATTTAATTATTTATGATTATTATAAGTATTTGATTCAATTAGAGCAGTCATCCGCAAAAGACGTGCACTTAAAAGCCGAGTCACTAAACTAGATTAGAGTTACTCTAACTTATTATCTGCTGAATGCAATTCATTCCTTTGACACAAAGCATAGTGTTTTGACCACTTTATAATATGCAGTTCTGTCTATTTTAATACATTACCAGCAAATATGTTCTCGAGTTAGTCGACATAGAGAAGGCTAGTGCTAGTGCTCTGAGCTAATCAACTAAAGCTAATACAGTTAGAAAGAAAGTCAGACAATATCCCACTCACTCAAAGTAATGATACACTAAAATGCAATTATTGCCCTTTTCTTATTCTAAACTTAAGTGCTTCTAAATCTTGGTAATTATCAGTTGCTCTTAAAACACTCTCTCATTCGCATTAATTTCATAAAAGACTAAATTCTAGAAAAATAAGTACAAATTTTGAAACATATTTATCTTTTATTTTACAATATATCAAAACGAAACCACGAAAAGTGAGATTAGCTCTTATCTGATTGCGTTTTTCAGATCTGATGAGAAACCTGTTCAGGTCTTATATAATATTATATAATATTATATTTTATTTAAGTATTTTTAATAAACACTACATTTCTAATGATAACTCTTTTAATGAGCAGTTGAACCGTTATAACAGAGATTAATGTAACAAAGAGTCGATATTCAATGCAAATGAGTAACGCCTCGCCAATCATTAACTCTACCATTTGTTACTTAGACATAAGCATAACATATATTTACTCAATTAATTTTAATATTTTATTAGTCTTTGGTTTTAACTACAAACATGGCATTTAAGGAAATGGTTTTATAATTTAATGTTAAACCCTTTAAAGTTCGCATAAATCTGAAACTTTTTTTTTTTTTTTTTATGTAATTAATTATAATGTTTTCCCCATTTTCTAAAGTTTAATTAATATTTAATTGAATTTATTAATCATTATTCAGTTACTGAAATATTTAAATCGATAAATATTAGTTCAAATACTGAAATATTGCTTTAATTCTGAACTTTCATTTGAATAATGGGTTCAATAGTAAAATAGTAATTACCAGAGTCTCTATTTTTCTGGATTTGATTTCAGACTTAAAATAGAAAAGTTTCTTAAAATGAGTTTTTATTGAAGCTTAAGAAATGGTTAAATTGTTTGATTCACGTTTTGGTAATTTATCTGAGAGCAGGCATCGGTAACCTCGAAAGGTCCAAGGGTTAGCTTTCTGAAATCCTCAAAATTGAAAAGGGGATGAGAACATATCGGGTTTTTGAGGAATTTTTGTGCAAAATTATTTAAATAATTTTTTAATAAGATTTTTTCAGTTTATACAAAGAGAATGGGAAACTCGTACCTTTTCTAAAACATTTTGTTTAAAATATCTTTTGGCGCGTTAAAAATTAAGCATTTTTCTTAAAATTCACATTTTTGGAACATAAAACTTCGGAATAGAGACTCTGGTAATGAATACTGATAGTAATCAAAATAGTATTTGAATATAATAAAGTGTAGATTTGTTTTCCATTTTTCCCACATATGATTTCTATCATCAGTTCGAATGCTCCAACTTTATGTATCTGTACCTATTTGTAGCATTTGGCTTAAAGTTAATATTTGCAGTTCATAGACCTCATGTATTTTGGCTCTTATGTAAATCCGTTGAATTGGTTGGTGCGCCAAAAATACTTAAATTCACATAAAGTTTCCCATTGTTTAGCTGTAACTTATGTTCTATTTAATGTCTTTCATGAAAAAGTTTTCAACTTTTTTCCAAATAATTTTTACAGATTTTAATCTATTAGAAAAACAAAGAGTTGTATCTTTACTATCAATACGATAGCGGAACAGAATCAGAGCATTTTGAGTATGATTTTTGTATTCTATGATATCTTAACATAAAATGACATTTGAAACCTAAACCATTGAAATCCATTAATTATGAAATAGTAATAATCATTATTTAATTATTTACTGTCATTTACAGTAAAACCCGACAAATGTCTTGTGAACCAAATAATTGAATAGACAAATAATTTCAAAATAATATATCAAGAGTTAGCTTTTTAATAAGACAGTGCCCTCACATAACCCTCGAATAATATAATATTTTTTTGGTGATTAGATTTTGGTGGTGTCGCAAAATTGAAAAAATCCCAAATCATTATAAGTTAATTTAGTTTCAATAACTATAGTGCTGTACTATATCTACCGATAGGGTCACCTTCACAGTGAAATAATTTGATGATGTAATTGTGTTGAAATCCTCTATGTGTTGAAACTGTTAAACAAATGATAAGTAAAGGTAAAAATGCATTTGTGTCGCATCACTCTATTTTCGTTCGCCATTTGGTTTAGATCTTTATAGTTATAAAGCTTTTTAAAATGTGATCACAACTGTAATCAATCATATATTAATAGCATTAATAGCATAAGTTTGGAATCTATATGAATAGTATTGTTTGTAAGGAATTGGTTGTATGCCATCAAAATGCGATTTAACAAAATAAGTACAAAAAGACAAAGTAACTCATTTGCAGATCATCTTCGCATAAGTAGTGTGCGATTTTCGCTTATACTTATGCTTACGCTTACGCTTATGCTTATACTTATGCTTATGCTTATGTATATGCATCACATCCTCTCCCTATTGCATCCGCATCTGCTCTTATGCCACATTTAGTAAATACACTCTATAATACTCTTGTAAAATAAAGTCAACTTGTGTTATATGAACCCCAGCAGGATATGCACTCTTCCTTTCCATTTCCAAATGCCTAACATCCGGACAATTCTCAAAATTTATTTTCTTTAAAACTCCTGCAAAACATTTAATGAGTAGAGGACTAGCGTTTATGGTACATCTGTGCCGACTCTTAACTCGAAGTTTAATATTTTGATCTCGACTTTAAAATAGCAAAACTAGAAGAATCACTGCAGAGTCGACTTCAACTTTGAATTCTGGTTCATTCATATTGATGAGTAACCAATATTTGAGATCTAATGATCCACTTTCTCGAGGTTTTCTCTTTTCGTACTTTGCAATTCATATATCTTTTAGATCTTATTTTGAAACAATATTTCACTTATGGAATGATCCGACTGTCTGTCTCTCAGTCATTCTTATGGTGCTTAATGCCATTGTATGACAAATCGGATTATAGGAAAAGATATTCACTGAACACAGTCTCCAACATATTGATTAGTTTTGTTTACGATTTTGGCATATTTTGCATATTCTGACAAATCTTTAGTCAATAACAAGTATTTATATAAATTATAAGTTAAGACAGACAGTGACATAACAAAAAAAAGGTATTGTTATTGAGTATGATTGGTCGTGAGTGCACTGGCATACGAAAATCTAATGAAAATGTGCAAACGTGGTTCGCATAACATTTATTAATTGCGAACTAAAAAGTTTTGATCGTAAGAGTGCAGTCGCATAGATTAGTTACGTTTAAATTCAATTAACTATTACTATGACCTCAACTACTATCGAACATAATATTCGATTCTTTTCTCATCAATTATTTGCATTCAATTAATACCAATAACACCAGTACTCAGTATTGAGTACTACTGCATACACATTAATCTGTTTTATGAGTGTGTAGTAATTCTAATTGATTTTTGAATACCATATTTTTGGTCTATTTTATAAATGTTGTGCTCAAATGAATGCCCTTATGGAAGAAATGAGTCTATGGAGATACAGTACAACTGCACTGATTACAACACTTGCGCTACAATAGGATGTGTTCAACGAACACAAATACAATTTAACGTACAGTTACTGTACTGCATGTTTTCATGACTGACTTGTGAGCCTATTTTCATGACATTTAATGAATACATTTTATAATGTTTTATCCCATTATTATGTTTGTGCTATAATTTTATATGTAATTTAACTTTTTAATTATATATATTTCGATTTTATGCTATTTTATATAACTTTACGTTTTAAAGAAGATTAAAAGTTGGACATAAATACACTTCTGATGTGCTGCAAACACAATGCAGTCAACATTTGTAACTTTAATTTTATTATTCGCTTAATTCTCATATTGATTTGTATTTGATTCGGAACTCTGTTCACTCGAGTCTTGTGGAGACATAATTAAAGTGAATTCAAGTAAGAGTGACCGAACACATTTGAGTCCATCTAATATAGAGTGTGCAGTGTGTCGGCACTCATCGGTGTGGAGTATTGTCATGAGAATTTGGTCGCAGTGTAGCACTAATTTGATATCTCTTATTGGGTACGAAATGGGTTTTCTCACTCTTGTTTATCATGAAATTTCATTATCTAAAAAGTGTTTCAATGTTACTCTTTTTTAAATTTTCTGAATATTGTTACGTTGTTTTCAAGTTTTATTTCAGAACACTTCGTCTTTTATTGATTAATGAATTTTTATGTAATTTAAAAATTATTAACAATATTTAAAAGCAATGTCTAACAAAAAAATGTTTACCCATTTTTTGTTAAAAATTGTTTATTAAAAGAGAAAATATTCTAAAAATTGGGACAAATATCTGAAAATGTGTCAAATAGAGCGGGGAAAGTCAAACCCCTTGAAACCGGCAAATTCTTTGCTTTTAAATTATATTTTTTAAAATCTAAATATTTTAACTCAAGCTTTTATATCAAACTTCAAAAGTTTAATCTCAATTTTC
>JAUJYT010000189.1:0-25554 GCA_033996565.1 Nanhermannia nana
AACTATACATATTTAGAGAAACCTTCGGATAAGGTTTGACTCAATTCTTATCTCTAACTGATCTCTAATACTGTAAGTCATTATTTTGATGTAATACATATTTTGACCCTATTTTATAGCCTTATCTGTTGATTGAAACAAATTCTGAAATTAATTTAAAAAAATTAATGTCGAGAACAGTATTGGCCCGAAGTTTGTACGAGTTGTGGACCAATGCATACAATTATGATAAGTTTTACGAAGAGTTAGGAAACAGTGAAAAGACTCGATCTGAGGAATATGTGAACAGTTCGTTTCGAATACAAGTCGAAGCCTTCAATCGAAAGCTTTCCAAACAAATGAAAGTCGAAAAGATAGAAAAATTGTCTTTTTTGCCATTCGAAGGAAAGATAATTCTAAATGAACCGCAAAATAGTTTTAATTTATTTGAATATTACGGCAGTAATCCAAACGAAATACCTTTAGATCCCATTCAGATATTATTTGGCAAATGGATTGTCGACAGCAGAAGAAAAATAGTATCAGTTTTATCACTAAAACAACGAAAATTTATTGCCAACACTTCAATGGATCCCAAGCTTTCATTATTAATGGCAAATATCGCCAAAATAAAAGATAGTGATATAGTTTTCGACCCGTTTGTAGGCTCTGGCAGTCTGTTAGTAGCGGCCGCTTATTGTGGAGCTTATGTTTTCGGTACTGATATCGATTACTTACTTATTCATGGGTTAACCAAACCCTCAAGAGTTGGTGTTAAGCATAGAGATGCCGACGAAAGCATTCTTTCAAATTTAAAACAATACAACTTAGAGTCTAAATATCTCGATGTTGTAATCGCCGACTCTTCACAACCCATTTGGAGGTCTAAACCATTATTAAAATTTGACGCCATTATAACTGATCCTCCGTATGGCAAAAGGGAGTCCAGAGAAAGAATTGGGACAGAAAAAAATTATAAAATTCCAGAAAATTTAATTCCAGGACACATACCCTCTAAAGTAGAATACAATTTAAACGATATCTTTAAGGATTTGCTTAATTTCAGTGCTTTACATCTCAAAATAGGAGGTCGTCTCCTATTTTGGTTACCTTATAATAAATTAAACTCTAATTTTGATATTACTAAACAATCTCATGCTTTTCTACATATTATATCTATAAGTGAACAGCAATTATCTCAATATACTTCTCGTGTATTAATAGCAATGGAAAAGATTAAAGAAATTGAATGAAAGAGTGAGAAAGTGTGTCATTATGTGTACAATCATTACAACGAACTGAATATTGAATAAAATAAAGTAAAAATAAACAATTTTTGCAATGTTTAGGTCCCATTTGATTAATTAGTTGAACTAATTTGAAGATTGGTTAACATTCCTTCGATAGCATTGATCTTTTGGTCGTCATAAGAGTTGTCTTTATATAGTTTACTAATTTGTGTAGAAGCCCAAGACGCCAAACGCAGGTTCTCTTTCTTCTTTTGAGAGCTACACTTTGGAAGTGTGGCCACACTATTGGCAGCTAATAATAGTCCATAAAGTGCTCGCAAATTATTCTGATTTAGTCGTAACGCTTGAGCGAAATAAGAACGCGAGAGCTCTAGACTCTCAGGTGTATTAATTGTGTACTGAATCTCAGCATATCTTTGGTGATACAAATGGTTGTGAGGATTGGCCAGAATTAGCTCTTCTATACAAAAGGCCGCTTTGTTGTACTCCTGCTCTTGGATGTAGAGTTCGCTCAGTTCCAGCCACGACTCCTGATCGTTCATAAACTTCTTCAGATATTCTGACAATTCTTTGATTGCTTCCGGTATTCTTCGCTCTGCTATAAGTATTGCTACTTTTCTCTTATATAATAATGAATTTGATTCGTCTTTTCTGATCATTTCGTCGTAGAATTTTAGCGCGTCTTCGAATCGTTCCCGTAATTCCAGTTTTGCCATCGCTTTAAGTCTTTTTACTCGCATACTGTTCGGGAACTTCTGATCCAATTGCGTCAAACAGTCTTTTATGGTCTCCGAGTCGTGCAAATCAATCGCTGCGATACAGACCTGCTCTAACACTTGCCATTCTGTGGGTTTGGGTTTGTATTCAAACAAAATAACAGTTAATTATTATAATAATAACAATGGTTTGCAATGGTTTGCAATGTCTGTAATGACTCACTTTCGTCGCCTAAATATTTTGATAAATCAATTGAAACCCAAATATCTCTTATAGATTCTGAACATCTGGTGTTCTCTTCTCTCCATTTCTGCAATAATTCTTTCGCTTCTGACCAATGAAATTAAATTAAATTAAATTAAATTAAATTAAATATCAATTAAATTAAATTAAATTTCTATTAAGACATTAAAAAATGAAATGATTTGTATATAAAATACCGCTTTTAGTCAACTTTGAGATCCAATCGTTTGTCTCTAAATTAGACATTTCTTTGATTTAAATCTAATTTTTTGAATATTTAACTGAATTAATAACAACTTAAAGCAAAATAAATGAATTGCAAAATCACTTCCTATTCAAAGTGATTCTAAAGGTATTACTCAATAAATACATAAATAAAAGGGATTTTCAATAATTACATGCGCTCTAAAAGGGATTCACTTCAATGCTAAACAATAATTGCTTTAATTATTATTCAAGTTTAGAAACGCTTGAAAAAGATGTATTACAACCAATACAACCAGTTTATTGGCATTTTTCTAAAATTCAAATCAATTATTTTACTTTTTAAAACAAATTACACTTGAAGTCGAGCCAAAACTAACTTACTATTAAACAATACTTCTGATGACTTGTCTAAAAGTGGTTAAGAAGTGCTTTCAATTTGATTAAAGTATTAAAAATGTGGAAACTATTGGATTATAAGTTTTATATCAATTAATTTTCAGATAATTTGCATGTTTTAAGTTATGTAAACTTTATTTTAAAAAAACACTAATTATTCAATCGAGTATTCAATCGAGTATTCAATTTGATTCTATGGATTCGTTCAGTTCATAAACTTTTTACATAATATTTGTGCAGAAATGTCATATCTGTATATACTTTAAAATACCAATCAATTACTGATAAATCACTTATATTTTTAATTAATTATTAGTTAAGTAACTGTTAATTATTAAACAATTAGTTTTATTAAATAAAGAATTAATCACTTTAAAAGTTAGTTTCCCCTTAAAGTGAGGATAAATTTTTAATTAAATAAATGTAATTCAATAGTAGACCCATATGTTCTTTAACTAACGATAAATCAATTAAATTCAATTAAATTCAATCAAATTTATGACTTGAAATGTTTAATCAATTAATATTAATCAATACTTGGATTTGTTTAACTATTGTTTCTATTTTTTTCAATGGAATTCATTCCAAAATTGTATTGTATTGTATATCAAAATACTTTATAAACTGAGTCTAAATATGCAATTAATTAAATTTTTGAAATAAAATCTGAATTATTAGACTGAATTCCGCTGTCAAAAGCCAAAGGCATATGCATTTTGTGGCGCAAAGACATGGGTCGGAACGCAATGGTATTATGATTCTCAACGCTCTAAATGTTTGCCATATAAATACTGCATAAATTCATTTGAGAAACAAATTCCAGAATATTCCGGAGAAAATAGATTTGAAAATGAAGCGCAGTGTCTAGTTATTTGTTCCAAGTATTTATTAATTTACTGTTTTGTTCATTTAATCACAAAATTGTATGTTTTTCTTCTATAAAAGGAAAGCCAATGGATTATCCAATGGATTATCTAATGGATTATCTACACAACTAACGAATATCGATTCAAATGCATTGGAAAAAAGAGATAACCCTAGAGAATTGCTATCAAATGACCCCAAAAGGTGTGAAAAACAAAAATCCTATAGTTTTTGTGGTTCGCGTACTTCACCTAAAATTCATTGGTATTATCATAAGAAACAGAATCGTTGCCTTCCATATACTTATTGCGAATCATTTGAACCCGAGTTTGGAATCGATTTTGAAAATAATTTTTATACCGAACAGGAATGCAATGTAATATGTATTCGCAATAAATAGTTAAGAAAATAAAAATTATCATAACTTGAAATTGGAGCTATCGTTTCAAATGTTATTTTAATTATAAAAATAATTTTTAGAATTAAGGATTAAAAGTATGTGAACAACAAGAAAAGCTTTATTTTAATAGTTGTGATCAGTTCGATCACAAATCGGAAGCTACAGTAAAAAGGGAGACATAGAACAGACCAAATCAGGAGTTTCAAAGTTATTTTATTAGTTTTTAAAATACAAAATTTCAATAATTAGATAAAAAATTAAAAAGTTAAAAAATTAGAATTTAAACGACTAGACTGTATTTACTATACGGTGATTATATAGTTATAACCATATATCTCATTAAAATAAGTTTTGCGATTAAAAGTATTCATTTTTTATCAGTGACTATAATTTTATATTGTCATGTCTTATACGCCAATACTATACGGCAAATAATGTGCCAAAACTATAATAAAGTTTTTAATCAGGATTATTGAACTCATTTTTTCAACTTTTCTTTAATTTTTTGATCAATTTTGTTTAAGTTTAATCTTTAATGTGAATAAAAACTCCCAAAGCGGGACAAAACCTCTAAATGTTTCAATTGGTTCGGGAATTGTGAAAACCCTTATAATTTGGAAAGTCGTGACTTTCAAACTCTATCTTTTAGTCCTCATTCTGTTAACATATGCTCTTATATTATTAAACTTAAGGATAAAGACCAGAAATTTGCGATACTTCTCTGGTTTTCATCAAAATTAAACTTATCTTTATTTAAAAAGGTTTTGCAATCTATTAAATAATTGAACAGATAATTATTTAAACGTAATTTATTGTATTTATTAATGACACGATTGTTAGACCGGCAGAATATCAATATTTATATAACTTAGAGAATAAAAACATTGTATTGATATTTAATATTTTTAATACTAATCATCAAATATTCATTAAATATATCAATATTTATAACAACTCATCAAAACTTTAATTAAATTAAATTATTAAATATTAGTGTATATTATGCTTTCACAGAACTTTTGATTACATATTGAAATTAAATTTGATATTTAATTAACAATTTTAAAATAAAATAAACAATAATTAGAAAAAAAATTTGTAAAAATCATTTGAAAATAAGTTATTATCAATATATTTGATAATTAATTGCAATTAATATATATATAATATATATATCGATATAATAATGGAATCGGTTCGCGAAAGTAGTGACCAATTGGTGAGAAGTGTCGACTGTTATAACAGTCGTCCGCTTATACTTCACGGATATATCGGACCATTCGTTTCCATTTATGTTATATTAATGTACAACTGGTTTCACAACTACTCAAACACCGATTCACAAGAGATTTGGTTCATAGCAGTGGCTGTTGTAGTGGTTCTGCAGATATTGTCGTATCTGTTCAGCCATTGGAGCGTTCATTGCAATTGTTTTCTGGCTTTCACTAAAGTATAACTTTTTGTGTTTTTATCACTTATTTCATTATAAATGTTATTATTTATTAATTATGATTACATTTAATCCTATTGTTTATTAATTGATATTAAACTGATGTCAGGCCTCGAGTGCAATGAGAGCCTCATATGTGAAAGTGATTCCGACGCCAAACAACGGCTCTCCAGAGTTGGTTCGTTTGTTTCGCACAAAATCTGATGACTCGAGTGAAGACACGATTTGGTTCACATTTCAAAAGACGAAATACATTTATGATTACGACACAAACAAATTTATTGTTTTGTCATTTCCGATAAATTTGTCGATTCATGACTACCAGGAATGGAAGGGATATCAAGACGACAACGAAATATCATCTATAGAGAGACGTTATGGTAAGAACAGTCTTGAGATGGAAGTGCCGGAGTTTATGGAGCTGTTCCGCGAGAGAGCAACGGCACCGTTCTTCGTGTTTCAGCTGTTCTGTGTGGCCCTTTGGTGTTTGGACGAGTTCTGGTACTACAGTGTGTTTACTCTCGTTATGTTAATTGCTTTCGAATGTGTTTTAGTTCAACAACAACTCAGAAATTTGTCTGAAATACGGAAAATGGGAAACAAGCCCTACTCTATTCAGGTCTATAGAAATCGCAAGTGGAGGTCAATCCTCAGCAGTGAATTAATTCCTGGAGATATTGTTTCAATTGTGCGCTCACAAGAAGATAATTTAGTTCCGTGTGATATACTGTTGTTGAGGGGTTCGTGTATTGTCGACGAGTCTATGCTTACGGGAGAATCAGTGCCACAAATGAAGGAACCGCTGGAAATAGTTACCGAACAAAGAAATTTTGATATCGACAGTGACGGAAAGTTGCATATGCTTTATGGCGGTACTAAAGTATTACAGCACACGTCACCCTCAAAAACAACTACTGGCTTAAGAGGTTTGATTCGGTCTTAAAAATGCGAATAACTTTTGCAGATTTAGAATCTTTTAATTTATTTATAAAACTGTTCTAACATTTATTCTAAAGCTGGTGATAATGGATGTGTTGGTTATGTTTTGCGCACAAGTTTTAATACATCTCAAGGAAAACTTTTACGAACAATTCTCTATGGAGTCAAAAGAGTTACGGCCAATAATTTGGAAACATTTGCCTTTATTATGTTTCTGCTAATCTTCGCGATCGCAGCCGCCAGTTATGTTTGGATCAAAGGCACCGAAGATCCCAAACGCAATCGATATAAATTATTTTTAGAGTGCACTCTTATATTGACTTCAGTCGTTCCGCCAGAACTGCCGATTGAGCTCTCATTAGCGGTTAACACATCATTGCTTTCACTTTCAAAATTATGTGAGTATTCATTTAATATTCATTCACTAATTCAATAACTCAACAGTGAATCCTAACTTTGAGCAATTCCTTTAGTTATTTACTGTACAGAACCATTTCGTATACCTTTTGGCGGAAAAGTAGAGATTTGTTGTTTCGACAAAACTGGAACTCTAACCAGCAATAACTTAATTGTCGAAGGAATCGCTGGTTTGAAGGATAAAGAAAAAGTTTGCCCTATAAGTGATGCACCGATAGAAACGATACAAATACTTGCGACTTGTCATGCATTAGTCCAACTCGACGACGGACTTGTTGGCGACCCTTTAGAAAAGGCAACTCTAACTGCAATCGATTGGAACCTAACACGTGGTGATGCAGTCATTCCTAAAAAGGGAAAATCTCCGGGTCTTAAAATATTTTATAGGTTTCACTTCTCGAGTGCTCTCAAAAGGATGTCTGTGATCGCTGGCTTTTCTCCTGCTGGAACTTCTGATACTCATTATTTCTCTGCTGTAAAGGGAGCGCCAGAAGTGTTAAAGTCAATGGTAAGTCAGTTTTTTAAATTTCAATTAAACAGTTAATAAAGCTTTTAATTTATTAAAAGATCTAACTTTGTGTTAATTTTACATAAAATAATCGAACTTTAAATAAAAACATATCAAAAGTAGACATATGCTGAATAGCAGTTATAATAATCTTATTATTATAATTGATTTATTCATATTAATTAAATTGAATGGAGAGTAATAAATATGAGAATATAGATCAGGTGTTGACTAAAACTCCATTTATTGATAATTTTAATTTCTTAATTCATATAAATAAATAGATTTTAATTTTTGCTTTTTTAAGTTTGCAAATATACCTTCAAATTATGACGAAGAATATGTTGAAATGTCAAGAAAAGGTGCCCGAGTTCTAGCGTTAGGCCGAAGAATGCTCGGCATGTTATCTCATCAACAGGTCTCTTAATATAAATTCATTAATTTTGAATTTAAGTTAAAATTCAATTTATTTTTAATATAAAGGTTAGAGATCTTACCAGAGATGATATCGAGAAGAATCTAGAATTTGTTGGATTTGTTGTAATCTCATGTCCTCTTAAACCAGATTCAAAATTAGTAATGAAAGAGATTATAAATTCTTTACATCACGTAATTATCAATTTTTACTTTTTATGCTAATATTTAAAAATTGATTATATTTTATATTAATTATATTAATTAACTGTATTTTATAATTGATTTGTAAGGTTGTGATGATTACTGGTGACGCGCCTTTGACCGCTTGTCATGTGGCAAAAGAATTACATTTTATAAATAAAAAGAAAGAAACTTTGATTCTAAGCACTAACGAGGAAAGTAAGTACTCTAATAAAAATATTTGCATTTATTTATCAATTGTTTCTCAAATCAAAAGATGGTTTCCAATGGGTTTCAATCAACGAAAAGACAAAGTTATTTTGCATTCCAAAGGATCAAAAACAGTTCTTTAATACATATGAGCTCTGCATAACAGGGGACGGAATGAATTATCTGTTAGACACAGACCTAAACTTCTTTAAAAAGCTTTTGCCTCATATAAGAGTGTTTGCACGGGTGGCTCCCAAACAAAAAGTTTGTTTATTACAATAATTATTATTTTAATTGATTCGATAATTCGTTTTCATAGAATTCATATTTATTTAGGAATATATTATAACTTCTTTAAGAAGTTTAGGATACATAACATTGATGTGTGGCGACGGTACTAATGATGTCGGTGCTCTCAAACACGCTCAGGTTGGAGTTGCACTTCTGGCTAACGCTCCCCTACAACCAGCGGAACTGCAAAAACAAACTCGAAAAATAACAAACGATTTACCTCAGAATAATGACGTCAGTAATAATATACCGCGAAATCGAATGAGTAGAAGACCTCACGCAGAAAGAAATTCTTTAAATCCATCACAGAATAGATCACAGCAGAGAGTGGCTGACGCTCAGCAACAATTGCAAAAAATGCTTCAAGAGATGGAAGAACAAGAGAAAGCGTCGATTGTAAAGCTCGGGGACGCGAGTATTGCAGCGCCGTTCACTTCTAAACTATCATCAATTCAATGCAGTCAGTATTGATTCAAATAATTTAAGTGAATTGAATAAATTAAAAATTTTAATATTATTATTATTGCTATTAATGCAACAGTTTGTCATATCATAAAACAAGGCCGTTGTACTCTTGTCACTACACTTCAAATGTTCAAAATCTTAGCCCTAAACGCTCTTATACTGGCATACAGTCAGTCTGTTCTATATCTCGATGGAATTAAGTTCAGTGACGGACAGGCAACTCTTCAGGGACTTTTACTCGCGGGATGTTTTCTGTTTATCTCAAGATCACGGGTATGTTATTATAATGTAATAGTACTGTATATTCGTAACATTCATTACTTAAGAATATATAAGTGATAATCAAAGTCTCTTAACTTTTCTGTTTTGTTACCTCAAAAATTGGATCTTAAAATAGCAAAATTTCAGACAATTTTTTGAATTAAAATTAAATTTAGAAAAATGTAGAGACACTAATAATAATTATAATTATCATAATTTCTTAAATTAATAATTTATAGCCTTTAACCACACTATCATCGACTCGTCCGCTGCCCAATATATTTAATGTTTATACAATTCTCACTGTTTTGCTACAATTTGGTGTACATTTTTGTTGCTTAATATATTTGGTAAGAGAGGCGACTTCAAGATCTCCAAAACCTGCTGAAAAGTTTGCAGATTTAGAATCAGAATTCAAGGCGTCCCTTCTCAACAGTACTGTTTATATAATCTCTATTTCGCTACAAGTCTCAACTTTTGCTGTCAATTATAAGGTATTCTATTTTGAAGATTGTGAAGAATACATTGTTTAATCACTTTATACAATAATTTAATTGTATTTGTAATGCATTGAAAGGGACATCCATTTATGGAAAGCTTGAGAGAAAACAAGCCTTTGCTTTGGTGTATAATTGGCTCATTCTTCGCAGTGTTGGCTCTCGTCACCGGTTTTTTACCTGATTTGGCGAATCAGTTTGCAATCGTTGAATTTCCGGCTGATGTAAGTTTTGATTTTATATACATTAAAACGTTAACAATTGAACACTTATTAACAAATACAATAATTTAATTTTAGTTCCAAAAGATCATTCTCGGAGTGCTTGCTGTGGATTTGATTTGTGCTTTAATAGTCGATAGGATTTGTGAATTTTTATTCGGTAGAGCGAAGTTAAAAAGTCTATGATATTATTTCATATATAGTTCTATTATAATTTAGTTTAGTTTTATATCTATTATTATTATCCAAAATTTATGTCTATTGTTCTCTAATGTTTTCATTTAATGTATGATTTCTTCATAAGTATTGAGCAAAATATAAAGCTATTCAAAAAGCTTATGATTTTAGTTTGACATAAATCATAAGTGAAAGCAATTTTTCATTCAAATGTGATTTATTTATTATTTATTAAAACTTCAGTATTTCAGATCTGTTTACTTAACATCATTCAAAGTGTAAGTTTTTATAACTTATTAAAAATAAAAACGCCTTTGGTTTAAGACTTTAAGCATCTGTTTGAAGGGTTTGAAGTATAATCAAAGGGCAATATTAAGCAATGAGTTTCCGAGGAGTGACTCTTTGTAGATCTGAGAGTCACTTGCGATTCAAACTCATATATTTCACTATATTTTATATTTTAGGCTTAAATTCAAGATTCAATCAGAAGCTCTACATTTCATTTTTTTAAATCTCAATTTAATTAAATATTGTATTGATTGTTAAATAATATTTTGTAATAAAATAAATAACTTCTGTGGTATTTAACAACTTATGAAATTGATTTTTAATAGAATCAAAAATAGTAATATTTAACTGTCTTTAGAAATGTATTTCACAAATAGCACAAACGTTTAGTATTAAATTCAATAGACTTGTACTTAAAATCATTTTTTTCAAACTTTGAAGTATTAATCGTATTAATAAGTAAAAAAACTGACTATTTTTGATACAATTTTTGAACTCAAATCATTGGTCTTTACAGAGTATTATTTTAAGTGTTTAATGACCAAAATGTTTATTAGTGTCAAAAGTGGTTCAAAGTGATAATTAAAACTTTATGCAAATCAAACTCTCTCAATAACGAAAGCATTTATACCAAGAAATTGATTCATTTCTGCTTTAAATCTGTTTGAAAAAGGTATGTGGCACAGCTACCGAAAACAAAAATCTGTCGAATAAAAGCAAAGACGTTGCAAACGAGAAAAAAATGTAAGATTTTTAATAATGTCTTTTGGAATGTGGGATAACTCTTGAATTCAAATCTAAATGCTTATGCTTTTTGCGTTCCTTCGCTCATATATTTTAATCAGAGCTTCATTCTTAGAATATGTAAAAATATATAAATTTTTGAAATTTTTTATTGATATTTATTGAATTTGATTTAATAATGGAAATTCTTTAGATTTAAATTTCCAAAGAAATTCTGTACGGAATTGTACAATATTAACAAACTGTTGCTTTGTTTAATTCATCATCACACTATTACTCTTCTTTTTATAATTCGTTTATAAAATTATTACCTGTTTTATAAACTAATCCATTTATAAAACAATTGACATTCGTTTCATGTCTACATTTAATTAGAATAGAAGACATATTAACATTTCCTTAATTCCAAACTCATATTAGTATTACATAGTTGTTTAAAATATCTATTTTAGTTCACTTAATTAATTAGATTTTACATGATCTGAATGAAAATTTTTAGGAATTAATTAGAAATTATAATCAGAACTTATATAATCAAAATGCAAGTAAAGCTATTATGTTTGCGAAAATTTGATGCATCAGTGAATTTGTGGAGTAATAGCGACGTGTCCTCTACTTTGAATCTCATCAGTGGTAATATTTATTTTGGCTGTAATTACAAAAGTGCAAAAGACCACACCTAACAACTGAAGAATCAAACCACTGAATATCATTTACTAGTCGATCAAAACTACTCAATGATATTTGAAAAATGTTTCACAACTGAGACTTTTTAATAATTAAATCATTGTTTACAGAGTATTAAAGAATTAAGACTAAAGAATGTTTGTATATTAGATTCTCAACCAATTAAGTTTCAAAATTTAACACTTGTAAAGAACTAGTATTTTATCGTTTTTATGGTTTAGAAAATAATTATATAATAAATTCTGAACAAGGACTCAATCATATGGACTAAATTCTTAAATATTTATCTAAACCACCAACTTATCTGTTTGTTTCACAGATGTATAACAATAACTTGTCTAATAGTATGAACTCATCAAATATTGAAATTAATTTTGAAATGATTTTATTTATTTTTTGCATATTTTATATAATAATAAGAGATATAATAAGAAAGTTAAACACAAAAATTTATCACAACAAAAGTTCAAAGAGTTTGCAACATTACCAGTATTACAAAAATCAGTGGTACAGCATGTGGTACACAAACTAAGTTTGGTTCTCTCTCCTGTTGGACAATAAATAAGTTAATAGAATAATGAGTTAACAGAAAATAGAGACAAACAATTGAGTAAAAGATGAGATCTGGACCAGATCTGCACCATTGACACAAATGGGAACAAAGAAGCATTGATACAGACCTAAAACAAAGCAGCCATCAATGCAATCATTGGCACACTTGCGTTGAATAGCCCAGAATTTGTAATCAATAGCCGTTTGTTCAATCTTTGTGTCTAAACGCAAAACTGCACAGAAATGTTCATTTGATGAACACTCAGCGCGTCCATAAAACCGTGAATTGTGTGGACTGTTTCTACTGTTGTGGTGAAAGTTGGTCTCATTTATTATTTTGCATTTGATGTCATCAATAGTAGAGCATGAATAGCACGATAGGTTAGAAGGACTGGACAAATGAGTTCGATCTCGATCTAGACTTTCTGTTAAAGAATATTATCTATCATTAAAATTGGACGAGTTTTCAATAATCAGTTATTGATTAATGTGTTTCTGTTTCATACCTGTTGTATAAATCACTTCAACTAAAGCGTATAATTGTGTCATTAAAGTTGTTATTAATATAGTTTTCATGACTTTTCATCACATTTTAGTCCACTTTATTGTCGATTATATCAAACGGTTTAAACTTTAGTCTTCCATATTCTAACTGAGGATTTATATTTATGTGATGCTTAAGTGAAGCTAATGTTGATGCTGTAGTGATGCGGTAGTGATGCAGCTATACTGATGATCAATATAAAGGCGTAACAAAATATTTTTAGACCTGGAAATACTTGAAAAATGTCATATAAGATGATTTCTGTTTCCAAACTTTGACGATATTTTTTGTCAGATATAAAGTTTTGTTTGATTTGAAAGTTAACTGAGTCAAGAATTAACGATATGAAACAAATTGCATTTAAATTATTAGCTGTCCTTCCTATTCAATTATATGGTACCATAATTTTCAAGGTTATAATCATTACTACATTATTAAAGTTTTAAAAATAATTAAACTGAATTGTTTATAATTCTTTTTATTCGGTATAATCCTTTGTACAAATAATATTTATAAAAAAATTATAAAAATATAAAAATAAATAAAATTGCTTTGAGTGACCCATAACTCTGTTCAAAACAGGAAGACTTGGCTCTTGAATGTTGCCGTCTATTATCACATAAGATTACAAAGTCTTACATAATCATTAGTTCACACAAAACAAAAGTTTTAAACAATTGACGATTAAATGTTTTGTTTGACGTGTCGGTATGTCTAAGGAGTCCACAATTTATTGAACGGCTCAATAGTACTGCTTGAGCTTAAATCTCAAGTAGATTTATAGAGAAGAATTGTCATGTCTTTGTAGAGCATACGTATATAACTCGCCTTTAAATAAAAAGAGTTCATTAAATAAATTGATGAATAAATTTATAAAAAGTCCACTTTCGAGCAGCAGAAGAATGCTTGCCTTGGAATGTGTGACACATGAGCCCCAGTTTTTGCCGACAATGCAATGCCAGGTTGGATGAAATAATTGATCGAAGTCTTGTTTAATACTCTCTGCGATATGCTTTTCAGTAGTATATAATTTGATGGCATGCGATGTGCTTTGAATGGCAGCTTTTTGCATATGCATTGGCATATCTGCGGCTTGTATTTTGAGTTCATTCACTGTCTCCTCATCTACAGTAAGATCTGATGTGCCTGTTATTGAAAATCTCCGGTCGCGGTCTTTATGCGCGGTGTTTAATACGCGAACTTTTGGGCTATAAAAACAATTTTAATTTTATTAAATAATAGTTTCACACTTTCAGGTCTTTAAATTATAATCAAAAACATAACATTTTCCTCGACCAACTCCTCTCACTGGCCCTCACCTTTGGCCTTTAGCAGGAGTTAGAGTGAGATTTTTGAATAATTTTTAGTATAGATGTGCTATACTTTTCGAGAGTAATTCAATTGATCTCTCATAATCTCAAAAGATATAATCAAATATTTTGATATTTCTTTCTTAACACTTAAAATAGTTTCTTTTTAAACCGACCAAAACTAATGTTTTGCATTATCAATAACTAATGATTTGTTATTTGAATATTGAATGATTAGAAGTCATTATTTAAGTCATTCTAAAATCTTATTGGACTAGTGATCAAAAGTAATTGACCAAAGGCCTGGGGTATAAAGGTTCGTGTCCAAGGAGTTTAATAATATTTATCAAAATTTTTCCTGATATTTAGCATAACTGAGTTCAAAGTGAATCTAATTTTGATTGTATACAAATCATTCAATAATATGAAAAGTATTGTGCAAGTACTAGGCTGAAAGGGGGTCCTGAGTCTCACAATAAAATCTGAAAAAGAATGTAATACCATTGAGTTTCCTTTGAATTTGATCAAAATCTTAAGTTTTTCAAAAGCCCTTTGAATAGCTTCATTTTAATACACTGTACTGTTGCAGTACTAAAGTGCTTAGTATAGCATTTGTGATTCCTGTCTCACCAAAACTAATTTGATGCTTAAACGGGAATAAATATAATTTTAAAAATAATCCATAGACTTATAAAACGGTCGGTCATTTATTAATCGATTGTATCAATATAGAATTAAAAATGAACTGTTATGAAGTATGTATGAAACGCCCGGATTTACAAGTTCAATAACATACTTACACATAACTTGATGAATGTTTTAAAAAATCCTCAATATCTTTAGATTGCGTTTTGTCACTCGAATAATCACTGCTTCCCAACGAATCTAAATGGTATTCAAGTAATACAATTTGTGAACAATAAAATAGTTCTCTTAATAATATGATATATCGCTAATACCTTTACGCACTCTTCTGTAGAAAGAAACGGCACAAATGACTGAATAAACTCTTAAACCGGTAAGAAATCCTACAATTACTGATACAAATATATCAGTCGCTCCAGAACTAGACTGTTATCAATTGTGAGTAATAGTAAGTAATATTGACTGAGACAAAAAATAATATAATCTTTACTTTAAGTGTAGTTAATCTCAAAGCAGCAAAAGCTACCATTTGGTCGTGTTCTGTCGACGCCAATGGAATTCTCATATCCTTTGGAAAGTAATGGTCTCTCATAGCATACTAACAAAATTGAGTTACTATTAAAATATTTTCCAACTCATTAATTTAGATTTCATACCATTATTACACGAACCATTACAAAGCCAGCACTCGCTGCGATATCGACAGCAGCAAAAACTGCTAACAGTAAAACTGTTTTTAATGAAACTTCTTTCTATAGTGAAGGAAATACCTCTTATTAAATCTAATTAATGCTATATTAAAAATATCAGCTTTGCAACTACTTTACTACTATGTTACTACTTTTGACTGTTGATTAAGTTATAATTATTACAATTGAAAATCATTTTAATCTGTAAAGCGTTTGGGGGTGTTTTCATCAGACCCCCGAGGAGATCTCACTGAAGCCCATGTTGAAAACCATTGAGATTTTTACAGGGATAACCCCGTGTCGGCGTGGGCGAACGTGTCAGGCCATAGGGATGTTAAAAAACACTGAATATGTGGCAGGCATATAGCAGAGAAAACAGCAGCGCCTGGGGTTCGAACTCACGACTCCTTCGATCAAGAGTCGAAGCCACAGCGCATTGCGCCAGTCTCCCCCCAAAGCATTTGACTTTAAGCATGAATTAAAATTACAATAATACATAGTAATTAGAAAATACAGAAAAACTTCTGTATAGTCTATAAAATTCTATCTCAAACAAATTTGATTAAATGATGGAATGAACAAAATTTTTCAGTGAGACTTTTAACTTTTTAGCTCATATTATTTAACTGATTGTTATTTAAAATTAATTATCAAATTATTAATTTCGAATCAAATCGAGTTCAAAAATTGAAAGTTCTCTAGTTTTCTAAGAAACACTTAAAGAATATTTTCTCATTATCTATCTATACTATATTAAAGGAATAGAATAACCATGTATGTCACACTCAAGGCTATAGCACTCAAACAGAAAACTGTGCTGTATATGTCATTCACTCATGCTATATAGGTATTGCTTATGCTATGCTTTCAATGTGTTATCTTCAATGCATGTGCTCTACACTGTATATAGCACTAATACGGAAAGCGTTTTTTTATTGACAGTATTCAATTTAATTTAAACATAATTTTTTAATTTTAATAAAATAATTCTACGCGATATGAACAAAAGTTTTATGTTCGGCACAAAGTGCCGGATGCTTATAGTTTTTAATCAATTGAATGATTGCAATTCGTTTGTAACCTCAACTGTCAAAAGCATTGAAAATATCCCAAATTTTTAGATTGTATTATAAATTATAAACTATTTTTTACAATTATAATGAATTTAATTAATCGTTTACGTATAAAATGGGTTAAACATAATTTTCATAGCAATAAAACTGGGATTTATTCAAATGTAAGTTATGCAAAACAAAATCTTCCAGTATATAAATTGCTTAATAATTGTTATATGGATTTATGAGTATATTATATGAGTATTATATATGAGTTTGATTTGAATGTAAATTAAGCTATTATTCAAAATCACGTTAAAATATTAAGATTTGATATAAAAAGCTCGTAAAGCGATTGATAACGACTTTTGTTCTATTGTTCTTATTATGCGTTAAATCAATCAATTATTATATAATTTAATACTTCACTATAATTAAAACATTAACATAAGTTTGCATATTATTCAGTGTTACGTAAATGCATTTGTGCTTTAATCATAAAGATGTTATCATTAATCATTAGATCAATATTAACTTGAATGACAATTGAACCGCCAATTATTTGGTTAACCTCTAGTAAAGGGCAATATTAAGGTTTAGTGACTATTTCACAGTACAAAAAACATTTCATTAAAAACTTCTTTATTCAATGCGATTATCGATTTCCTGCTTTGATTTTAATAAACATTATGATTCGCTTCACTTAAAATACTCTTCAATTATTTTTTAAAGTTCATTGTAATTAGTGATGCACAGTACTCGAGCATTTGATGCTCGGCAGCGAGCACGAGCACCAAGTCTAAGTAAATTTACATATTTTCTTATTAATACTGTATAAATGATTTCGATATTAAAAAAATTTAATTTCAAATTTAAAGTATGTGTTTAAATGTTATTCTATTATTAATTATTATAATTAGCATAAGTATCATAAGTATATACTAATAAAATAAACAAATTTTGAATCATAAGAGCCTTTAAACTCATAAAATAAGTTGACTTGATGCTCGGTGCTCGAGCACCTCCAAAAAGTGAGTGCAGAGCACTTGATTTCCCCCGAGCACGAGCACGTGCATCACTGATTGTAAGTTAATTGATATTTTATGAGTTGATAATTTTATAACTGTACTGTATATAGAATGGTGCAAAACAGCTTTTATAGTCTATTTTGTTTTATTATAGCAGTGATTGACCTATTGATGGTCTCAAACTCCTCAAAAATAGAGTTAAAAACTTTAATATTTTTTATCCATAACTTAACTAAACTCATATCAATGTTACTTATCGTGTGATAAGAATAGGTATCTGATCGTTAGCCAACTAAATCTCTAATCACGAAAAGAAGGAAATAAAAAAATAAAAAACTGATAAAATTTCATAATTAAAATTCAACTCATGAAAAATGTATCTACAGGTACATAATACCAAAATATCTGCAGCTATAAGTGGTAAGTGTGAGGGAAGGATATGGAGTTTATCTGTACTACAATATAATTATATGACAGTTTGCATTATAACCTAAAACAGAACTAATCATCAAATTTATTACCCGTAAAATTAAGTAAAGCTGTATATCTTGTTTTATTAGCTCTTACCGAAGTGTTGGTCTCCCTGACAGCGTATGCCATCCAACCCCAACTTTGAAAACAAATAAATCTTTTTATTATCATATAACTAATAATTTAATTTAAAACCAATTTAATAACAAACCTGAATATATAAACCAATACAAAGACAAGACTAAGGATGAGAGTAGTACGCGCTGACCATAATTCAACTGTTAATTAAATGAGTAAAGAATAAAAGTATTATTACCGATAAGCATGTATTTGGGTCAAAATGAAGCACTATTTACAAGCATCACATTTGTGTTTGGAAACAATCAAATTATTCTCTGTTCCGCTAATATATTGAGACTTTCAGCACATTGTCTTCACTTTTGAATGCAGTCTATTATGTTATTATAATTTAATAATAGCATACCTATTAGTATTTCGATGTCTTGCTTTAAATTTTCTATATGAAAGATTGCTGTTTGTATTTTATGATTAGACCGAACACTATTGTTAACATCTTTAGGTATGTCTTCAATCCATTCAGAAGATACAAATCTCAAAAAACTGACTTCTCTGTCGACATCATATAATTTTCCTGTTAGTAATATAAGAGCTAAAAATGACAAACCCTGTGAATGAAACGGTTTAAATAAATTGTATTATTTTAAATTGTTTAATGAAAATTTTAATTAATCATCAATTTATTGTATTATAATATTCTACGGCAGAATCCACACAAACTTCTGGAATATGACTGTCAGGTGACCCCAATTTGACCCTAATCATGTCACTTTCTCAAAACCTTATGTTGTAATTTATATTCATTTAAAATGATAAGAATTGAACGGCACAAAGATTGAAGAACGCAATTCATTAATTTATTATAAAAAAGTATTTTATTTAATTGTTTTAAATTAGAAGATATATGATTGTAGTTGAAAGCGCTATAAAACAATTTTTCAAAAACATCATTTTTTATAACTTATCTCAAGTTTCATTGAGAAAATATTTTATTTATTCTATAAAAGAGGAAAGTAATTATAATATTTAAAGTCGAATCAGTTTTCAATTAAGGAAAAGTTCCAATTTTGAAATAATAATTTAACTGATAATACGGTAAAAGTTTTAAAAATTCTTAACTTAATGAAATATTTCATAGAAAGTATTTTTAGATATACATATATAATATTTCTAATGTTAACTAAATTGGTAATTCAAAGTGTCTTTCTTCGTGATGGTCTAAAATAAGACTTACTATCGATTTCACGATTAAACTTTTACAGAATAAGTCTTTAGTTTTCTTAAAGGTATTTCTTATGCAAATAATATTCAAAACAGGAAAATAATCTTATTATATAACAAACTTATCATTATTAAGGGGAACATTTAAAAAGGGTTTGATTTATACTGTATATAAATTTGAGAAAACATTATTACAACTCATTATTACCACTAAATTTAGACTGTTTTAACTTATTTGAGAAAATATAATTAATCATTAACTTTTATGGTGTGTATAGTTATGAATTAAATTAACTTTAATGAGAATTTGTTTTTAACTATGAATGGGATCGTGTGAATCAAATAGATTAAAGCAATTCTAATTGATTACAAATACAGGTATACATTAATTAATTTGAAGTTAGTTTTGAAGTCGATCTTATAATTGAGCTCTATATGCATCAGATACGCATAGGATGGTGCAAAGCCTCAAACATATGAAGTGCTTGATCGGTATTTAAAGAATATTCTATATTTTATCCCAACATAACTTGAACTTACTATTGATAATGCTCTCCATGATTGTAAGCGACTTCTTAGACCTTGGATTTTATTTAATCCATGCAAATAAGACTGATATACATCAATCATTGCTCAATTAAATCAATAGCAAACCAAACATATCAATACTTAAAGTCAGCATAAATAATGATCGTAAACACAATTCATTCCGTTGTGACACTGCACTCACTCCTTCACTCACTCCTTCACTCACTTAATAACAACTTGTTTTAAATAATGAAAATTATGAATTTCTATTCTGATAGTTTCCTCATTTCATTTCTTAATAATTTTATAAAGTTTTTTAACACAAGCCGTCAATAAATTAATTTAAAAAATTTCTAATCAGTGAATATCTAAGAATAATAGTGTTAATGACAAAACTTTCAATAAGTTTAAATAGGGAATGAACGCAGCTTCCAGTTGTTCACTCGTCAGTGTTGTTTCACATACAGATTATGCCCAATCTTATGATTCGGCATATGTAGGACATAGTGCTGCAGGGCTTTATCGGTATTCGCTATTTAAAAAATACAGTAGTAATGCAAAAACATTGACTTTATGATTGATAATACGTATAACTTGATTTCACTCAATCCTATCATTGCATCCTATATTGAAATTAGTGATACAACTCAACTGAGAATTTCTCAATCGTTTGACTAATTGTTTTGATTCAATAATCACATAATTGTCCCAATAAGAAAGTAAATATTGCATAAATTTATTGCATTTGTATTAAACTTGAACTCGGAAGCAGAATAAAAAATCAATGCATGACTGAATCCACTATTTATACTTGTTTTTAACTTAACTGCCTGGGGCATGTTTTCAAGAATAGAGGTTTGAGAAACCCTTACTGTGCTGTCGCTTTTTACCATTCTATTGTTATATAAGTCCAAACACAAAGTGGTGCTGATGATCATCTTCATTGGCAAATGGGGGCTATTGTGAGCCATTACTTTAAAAGATAAATACAGTTGCGTTTCGAACTTTTAGTCCATTACAATGAAATCATAAAAAAAGATACGATAAAATACTAAAATAACTACTTATAATGTCTGTTAGCATAACGTAATACCAGTATTACATTTTGTACTTTTTGTGTTCTAAATTCTTGTGCAATGCTTTCTGACAGAGTTTTAACATAACACACAACTGAAGATTTTCTATTGTGCAGAACAGTACAACTAATTGACCGGAGAAATAAGGAATGATTGAGTTTTGTTATTGTGCGTAAATTTTTACTACTGTACTACAGTAACTGTAGTATAGATTTTAGTTTTTTGAATTGCTTTTTTCTTAAACTTAGTGAATTTCTATAAACTTAGATTTGAAAATCTATTAAAGCAGTTCAAACATTACATCCTCATGGAAAAGTGTCAAGAACTCAATGTGTCATTATTTGAAAAATCTCACTTTCAAGCATTTTTGCAAACATTGAACTTAGTTGAATGATTTCCTCAAACTAGGAGTTTATCAGAGAGTGCCTAATGTTAATGTTAATGATCATGTTAATGCTTTCTCTAAAGATTATTATCTCATAAAATAAATACTACAGATTGTGAGACTTAAAAAATTCAATTGGAGTCCATGTTTGACAAGTTGTCTCTTTTTAATGTTAAACTAATATATTTTTGCTTCCTATTATTTGAGTGTATGTTCAAAGCTTACGCATTAGTGTGTTTGAGGTATACTATAGACCAGCGCTTAACAGAACGGTTTAGCTAAAGAGCCAAACATGGTTTTATTAAAAAGCACAGCGTAACTAGGGATGAGCAAGGGGCTATAGTATTTAAACGTTTGAAAACCTATGCTATGGACAATCAGTTTAACTTACAGATTGATTGAGCCAATTAATTAAATTTATTATAAAAATAGAGCAATCAATTTATCAGATTAGATGCATTTAAGGAAAGCAAATAATTGACATAATTATTAACGGGAAATAGATATTCAAAACTATACGGCAAAAAATTATTTGCAAAAATCAAATATTTTAATTATTTTTGAAATCAAATCACTTCATTACATAAAAAGTTACGATCTTATATCAGACTAAATGATTAAATTGAAATTTTTATCTTTAAGTAAAGTTGTATTTTATTTGCAAATTAAACATAAAAATTATTTTTCAAATCTTGTGCCACTTATTTTTCAAATTGAATAAAATTGTTTGCATTCAATGCTAAAAATTTTTTCTTTTCATTTCATTAATTATTACATAGGCTTAAAAGCAGTTAAAAGTTAACAAAACTCAAGAGTCAACTGACTCTACTATTTTCTGGTATAAGAAAATATTTTCTGCGAAAAAAAATCACGCAATAAAATCGTCAGTCAATTCGTCACAACACTTACGTTATTTGACTCCAGTCCTATATAATTACTAATGATGTCCATAGGCTCGAAAAGGCCAAGCCTGAGCCTGGCGAACCTAGGCTCGAAATGCTTAGAGCCTCAACCTACACTCAAAACCCAGAGCCAGAGCCTGAGCCTGGGTTCTAAACCTATAGCCTGAGCCTCTAAATTTTCAAAACAAAAAATTATATACTTATCAAAAGTGTTCTTTAAGTAAAAATTTGTCTACAGGCTCTTTAGGCTCGTTAGGCTGAGCCTGAGCCTAGGCTCGAAAATTCCGAGCCTGAGCCTGAGCCTAGATTTAAAAAATAAGAGCCTGAGCTGAGCCTGAAGCCTAGGCTCAGCCTGAGCCTATGGACAACATTAATAATTACATTTAAGACGTTTCTATTATGCGCATAAGAATACTGTTTTATAGTTCTAATGCAATATTTTTAATTATCATATTTTCTTATCGCTTAATCAGTTTATTCTGAAGTTTAATATTATATTATAAGTTATATACTATTTTTATGGTACTATTGATACTATTGATATTTTAAAATCTGGTCTCAGCAAACACAGTGCCTCAGCCTTGAGCCATGTTATGTGAAAATTAATAATAGAGTAAAATTAACATTGTCAATTAACAGGATTAGTTAGTTATTTAAAGTTTTAATTTAAAAATTCAACTTATTTCAAATCAATTTATGCAAAATTAAAATAAGTTAATACTCTAAATAACTAGACCTTGAATTTTACTATAAAAATATCTAAACAGTTATCCTTTAATTATTAAAGTGCTTAATAAGGAAAATTGGTTTTAAAATTAAACGATCAAATCTAATCAAAAGATAGAACTCGAATCTAAATTTGTTATACAGAGACTAAAAAATTATTTACAAAAATAAAATAAAAATAAAAATTTGCTAATAAATGGAATGTAAATGTATAATAATTATTATGCATTTATATATAGTGTCACGATTTCATCTATTTTTAACATTGTCTTAAATATTCAAAGTCTATCAAAACCACGAACGAAATTTCAAATATCCAGTAAAATGTCTTAAGCTATAGAAATGTTTAACATTTAATAGCATTAGAATTAATTAATTATAGCAATTGAATGCCATATATTTTACGATAAAGTTAATTAAGAATTTTTAAAAGTTTATAAGTTTAAGAGTTTTATAAAACTTTTTTAATTAATTAGAAACAATTCGCAATAATTAAAATTTTCATTTTATATATTTTTTTACTGAAAATTAACTTTATTTTCAAAATAAAACCTTATATTTGAACAACTATTTGAAAAGATACAGATCTGTAAATGGCTTCAAAGAACAAATTAAATTTTATGGTATACTTAAGTTGATGACTATGACTAAGTTATAGCACAGAAAAAATCTTAAATTATAGCGCAAACAAATGAATGTGACTAATAGTGAAAAATCCGTTACAATTTTCATCATAATTTGGATAAGTTGTCAATTTTAATGATATGCTCTAAAATAAAATCTTTTTAAAATCATCAATTATGGAAAACTATAACCAGATGTCTATTGTAGTTAATATTTATAGAAATTAAATATAAATCAGAACAAATTTAACGAATTTCAAGCAGAATTTGATTACAAGTTTTAGCAAAATCTCAGTCAAGTCATGCACTATCATATTGTCAACGAAAAAATGAGGTGAATTCAAATTTTCTCAGACATAATACCTGCATAAATCATTTTTAAAAGATATTTACTCAAAAGTTTGCTCACACTCTTTAGTCTTAACTAAAAATGATATAATTTTTTAAGATTTATTTGTAATAAATAAGGTTCAATTACAAATACTATTATTATAATAGCATTAGTCTAATGTATGAACTGGGTATGAAATTCAATAAAGGTAAGTTGATCACCCGTGCAGATTTTGAAGGGAATTTTGATAAAACTGACGAAAGTCTAGCCCTAGGTGCGCAAACTACGGCTCGCAGGGCCGGATCCGGTCCGCTGAGCAAATTATTTGGCCCTCAATTATAAAAAATATTTATATTGAATTAATTTTTAATTTAATTAGTAAAAAGTGTAGGTAATTATCAACAAAACATATGCTATAAAACAGTTAAATACAATATATCTGTTACTTTAGCGTAGATGATTTGTTTTATTATCTTAAAAATTGACATGCTAAAACGCTTGGTGGCTTTACTGAGCGCTAGCGTTCGCTTATATGTCGAGAGTTAGCGCGAGAGTCAAGCGCCTAAATTTCTGCGCTCGCGGGCGTTAGCACCGACGCGCCCATCACTGGCTTGCACTTTATTCCTTGGCCCTCAAGATGCATGCTATGGCTCGATCCGGCCCTTAAGTTAAAATAGTTTGGGCGACTATGGTTTAGACCGAAAACTCTAGACGGGACGCTTATTTATCCGTTTTTGGATTTGAAATATTCGGATTAATTCTCAGATTTATCACTTGATTTATTTTCTAACTGAGTATTCAGGATGAGTCGTACAGGAATATTATTCAAAGCTCTAATTACTAAAATAAACACATGAAGGCATTCAAACTCGAGTTAAGCGCCATACGCCTGATCTTTTATAGCTGCTCGCGTTTGAGGGCTTTATGTTTAAGTGACACTCAGATTGTCTCTTTGGTTAGCCCTCAATTGTTTGAGTAAACCCTCATATAGTTAATTGAGTGTTTGTATGCATAAGACTGTTAAATAAACTTATGTAACTTCACAACTATTTTGACTTAAGATTGAGGTCATTTTTGCAATATTAAAACTTAACTGATTCAAATTTTGAAAATACTTCTTCAACAAGTAATATAGTTTTCTCTCAATTTTTGTTTTATTAAATAGTTAAAGAATGAAATTATATGGAAAGCGACCAAGTTTTACATTAACTTGTATTTTACAGAAAGTCGGACAAAAGCATAAAGTTTCAAATATAAAGATTGATTTGTAAGAACACAATTAATCCTCCACTATATCACTATAGGGCTATCACGTAACCAACTATAGCCCCCACAGATTTTACTTAATTTCTGTAGCATTATAAAATTGTCATATCTTTTATATTCCTATGTCTAACCTCTCAATCAAAAATTTCTATTTACGCCACTGCCCTATATAGATATATTTCATAATTTTACTCTTAATAAAAAGTTAAACAATAAATCACTTACTATTAAGATTCGACATAGTCTGTGAACTTGAGTTTTTGTAGTTAAACACTTAAAGATAATCATTGATTATTGAAAAAATATGATACTATTC
>JAUJYT010000190.1:0-25535 GCA_033996565.1 Nanhermannia nana
AATAGTGATGTTTCTAAAAATAATTTGTTTTTAACATATATATAGTTCGCCATAAGAATGACTCATTTGTTTTGAGAAACATTTTCTATTTATGTAATACATTAAAACACATTTAAAAATTTGTGCTTACATTGAAAAATAGACATACTTTTAATTATTCGAATTCATTTATTTACCTAATTATGTATTTAATTGATATAAACAGTATTCACTCGACTGAAGACATCTCTCTTGACGAGTACGCGATAACAAACCATTCTCCGGAGCGCTGGCGGAAGTGATTCCGGAGGATCTTCTACTACGTAACCTAATGATCGGCCGACTCTCTTCTTCAAATTTCTACTCATGAATTCTTTTTGAGTATTAATGTGATTATAAGTTAGAATAAGTAAAACATTTTAACTGCAAATATATTAGTGTTTTGTATAAAGAAAATTTCTCATACTGTTGAATCGCTATCTATTTGGACCAATTTCCACCCTAAACCACTATTAGAGCTGAATATTGTCGACATACACTACAAACTGTTTCACTTTATTACTTATGCGTTCATATTTATTCTCTGACATTACAGATCAGTCATTATCAGTGTTCGACAGGCCCCTTCGCGTCAGGGGGGGGGGGGGTGTAAGCCTGAAAAATTTTGAAATTCTAGGGGGAGTGGGTAAACTCTGTGCGTTAGATAGTTAGTAAATATTAACTTATATTTAGTGTTTTTCTGACAAGGAGGGTTTCCCAGGTGCCAATAATTAATTTTAATGAAATTTACAAAATATTTTCTACTAATAAAATGACGAACCTTGGTCATATAATTAGCTGCCGTAAAACGGTTGTTTGAATTTCTTAGCCATCTATTTGTCTATTTACATAGTCTTTAATCTAAATAATTCCAAAGATTTTGAATGCATTCACCCACTAGACCTTAATGTAATTTACTAAATATTTTTTCAAAGATACATTTGTTAGTCTGCAAATAATCCGTTCAAAAATTACATTATTAAAACTTTAGTTAACTTAAATTTTAAAATTCAGAAATTCATTTCTGTATAGAGTATTAATTCCTAAAGTGATAGAGTAAGAGTTGATATCAAACTAAAATATTTATCAAATAATGAAATGATTCAAATTTCTCATTTAAATGTTGACTCCTAACCAATATTTCATCCAAAATTTATTTATTAAATTACATTAAGGTTTAGTGGTTAAAATCCTCAAAAAATTTGGGATACATTCATGACAAAGTCAATACTAATAGACAAATATATGGCTACAGAATTCAAAAATTTTTTTACGACAGCTAATAATATGTTAAAAGTTCTTCATTTTATTAGTAGAAAATATTCTGTAAGTTTTGTTAAAATCAATTTTTTAAACCTAGGATACCCCCCTCCCTTCCTCGCCCTGTGAGAATTATTATTACATTTAAAAGTATAAAATTATTTATACTCTGTCGAGTCAATACAGTATTTTTCCATTGAATCTCTCTCTCTCTCTCTCTCTCTCTCTCTCTAGTATTGAAACGTATTTATAAATACATTTATCAGTTTTTGACAAACTACGTATAAATAAATAAATAATTTTTCATAAATTTTTATTTTCAGAAAAACACAAAGGGGAGACTAAGCACTGGATGTTTTGAAAATAACACAAAAACGGGACAATCCAGGCTGAACCTGGACGGTTGGGAACCCTATACTCTTATGATGTTTAAAGCAAATAATCCAACTTTTATTTTGTATGGCAAAGTATTGTTCAAATATTTAATTATATCATAAATTTATAACAATATATTATTTTAACTATAATACAATTTTGAAAGAAAATATTTGTTATTTTTAAATTTAAAGCACAGAAAGAATATGTAAAGAATAAATTTATTAACATTAATATCCAGATGTCTTTATTTTTATAAACTGAATAAAAAACTACTTATTTAATAATTGAATGTAATCTCAATAACAAGTATCACAAACATTGAAGTCATGAAGAAATTATCGCTTGCCTTAGTCCTGGTTATAATGGCAACAGTAGTATATTGTATTATAAAAAAGAAAAATCAAAAGTTTTCATTAATTTAATCAAAAAATTCTTTTTAGGCGGTGGGGGATATGAAAATTATAGCAGAAGTATTAGTGTAAATTATTGGTATCTATATTCTAATCGCTTTGGTAGATTAAATCAACAAAAAGGAGGAATTTGCCTTGGTGAATTTAATGAAGGATTTAATCAAGGATACGATAGAAGTTGTAAGGAATGTGATGACAGAAATAGACGTAATCATCGAAAGAATAGTAAAAATAAATATCCTAACAATAGGATTTCATAAAAGTGTGCAACAAATGCAACAACCGTAACAACAGCACCAAATCCAAATAGTTCTAACAACAGTCAGCCACCTCCTAATTTTGATCACTATATTGGTGTCTGTTGCAAATCCCATAGGGTTAACATTAAGCAAATCAAAACCTCTATAAGTTGATCAACTCTTTAAGTTGATTACAAAGTTAGTGTCTAATGAGTGATCAACCTAGAGAGGTTTCACTGTACTTGGAAATTAATTAAAAAATTTTATGTTTATTAAATTCAATCGTGTATTTATTTATTTTTAAAGAAATTATCATTTATGATGATTATTTAAGCGGACACATAAATATATTATATTTAAGTGTTCATTAGAATTATGACAGTTTTTAGCGTAATTATAGAGTTTACACCTTTGAACCCTATGTACAAAATATTCGTCTAAGTGGACTTAATATGCCTGCTAAATATCATATTGGTCCACGTAACTGTTCTTGAGATATTGAAGAAATGTCCCTTTTCCACAAATGCTCCTTTAGTATAGGCCTAATAATGTAATAAACGTCGAGTGTTTTCGGGAGGTTCCTTCCCAGGACGGAGTAGTCGAAATCGGTTAACCAGTTAACGGATACGCGATAATGTTAAGAAAAAATTATAATTTAATAGAGGGAGACTTTCGCAATGCGCTATGGCTTCGACTCGCAATCGATGAGTCGTGAGTTCGAACCCCAGGCGGTGCTATTTTCTCGGCTATATGACAGCCACATATTAAGTGTTTTTTTAACACCCCTATGGCCCGAGGCGTTCGCCCATAGCCGACACGGGGTTATCCCTGTAAAAATCTCACTGATTTTCAACATGGGCTTCAGTGAGATCTCCTCTCATTAGGGAGTTGGCTTATGAAAATTATTGCTGAATTATAAGCAAGCATTGTTTTTTGCAAATTAGCAGATTCCGTTGTTTCGAAACTCATATAACTTTCTTATATTAATCCGTGGAATATAAGAAATTTATTTAATTTTAGAAAATTAGTTTAATTCGATTATAGCCTTTTCATTGCATTTAAATTTTAAAAAATAATTCTATAATGAAAATCTCAATCTTATTATTGTAAAATTTTTATTGTGGAATTATAGACAATGAGACTGATATTTTTTAATATTAATAATAACTTATAGATTAAAAAAGAGTTACTCAAAAACTTAAATTATATTGAAATGCATTGAAAGTCAAACAAAGTTGACAGTCATTGAGAATATTGGAGTTAATTTGAATGCATGGAAAGTAGAGTAAGGCATAGAATGACACAAAAATAGAATTAGAATAAATTTTGATATCGGTTTGTGCATTGGTGTTTTCTATGTGTCACCACAGATCCAATGATGAAGCACTGGCTCTCTGCACACGACACGTCTACACATCTCTATCGATCATACATTTTCTCTTTTATTTTACTCACTTTCCTACTTCTCTCACTTGCTCTCTCTTCTCATTCTATAATTAAACCAATAGGTACTCACCCTCTATGCAGTTTCTATTTTAGATTTACTTTCAAATCTCTCTCTATCTCTTCACTTGCTCTCTGTTATGCTATTTTGGTTAATAGATAAGTTACTAAATATTGAGATATCATTACACTTGTATATTAGTTTATGATTTAGTTGTTGTAAATTTAATGTTATGAACAATTAGAAAATAATAAAAATGGGTTTTTAATAGAGAGGATACATAAAGAATTATCAAACTATAAAAATTATCAAACTTTTTGATTAGTAAACGAAAACAGAGCGAACTATTTCATAAAATAAATGAAAGACTTTGAGATGAGTTCAGCAGATTTAAAGTACACTTTGAGCATAAACACCGTGAAAGCGCTGATGCGATAAGCATTTACAGTAATTCAAATCAATGGAAAATAGTTACAATTTAAGACTACAGCCAATCTTTATTTAAAATCTTGTCAATAAAATACTTCATTTAATATTCCAAGTCTTTCGATAAACACTATAATTCTTTTGCAATGAAAACAAAACTTAATGCATATTCTGAATAAATTATGATATATTATAGACGATTGAATACAAATATTGTTATGAGATTGTTATGTGATTTCTAAAATTGAAATACTTCTTATGAATGTTTTAAAAATATATGAGATGAGGAACGGATAGTGTCAATGATAACATAACAACTTAATCATAAGATAAACCAAACCTATTGTTTCAAATGTTATATACAATAGTTAGCGAATTCAATGATAGTATTTAAAGAAATACAGCTCTAATTCGTAACATTAGTATATAGTATGAAAAAGAATTGCAGATTGGCAGAGAAGTGTACGCCGCCCTCCAGTTACGTTAGACGTGTGTTCCTTATTTGGTACGGGCCCTACATTTCACATCTATCAAAGTAGTAAAGTCTCCATCGCTTTCGCTTTCAAACCAAACATTGCCAACCTGTGAGGTGGTGGTAATATTATCTCGCAATGGTTGGGGGCAAATAATTCTTCTCTATGCTACCAATCATTTTTTCAATTGTGATCTTTATTCAAGACGTGACGCAAATTCAATTGTTATTTATTCATTGATAATCCAATTCATTGGATTCTCATTTTCTATCAGTTAAATGCTATAAATCTATGAGTCCTTTGGTTTTGGTTTATTTGTTTCGCAGCTGCAAATCATATTAAAAGCAAAACAAAGTTGTATTTGTGTGTCTGCTTTCGCTTAAATTTCTAGTTTTAAATTTAGTGCTCAGTTTAGTGCCTTTTCGCTAATATGCAAAGGATATAAGCCATTGGATAAATCATCAAAAATTTTTCTCCACTTTGTTGGGGTATATACTGTACCATCGGATATAAGCCATGGCTAAACGGTAATCGCTTTCGCCATTACTTTTATTTTCTTCTTAAATAAATAACTAATTCAAACGACTGTTTGCCACAAAAAAAGAGCTGAATAGTCTATTGCATAAGTTCTCAGACTTTTTTGCTCGCGGCCCACCATTTGAGAACCCCCGGTCTATTGCACCCAAATTTTATCACATTTTCGTTTTGTTCTAGTTATTACCTATTTGAGACTTTCGGTAAAACAGAACTTTTCACTTGGATCATAATTTTGATGGTTTACTTGATCTCTGAATCTTAAAATATTTGATTAAATTAAAAATTTTTAAAAATTCCGGTTTAGAAAAGAGTATACACAGTATTTGTTTTGATTGTTTTTATTGATAATCTTTTGAGTTTACAATAAATTTAAGATTTATAATTAGACACTTAGTCATAACCGTTAACATTATTTTTAACTGACTTAAAACATTAGTTTAGTATATGATTTCTGTTATAATGATAATTACTGTAAATAATTTATGTAAATTTCTAATTTATATTCAAGATTTATTCTTAGAATAATTAATTTTAATTTCCAAAATCATATTATTTAATACAGTATATCAATTATAAAAATTTTTGAAAAATTATTTTGATGAAAATATTCTAATTTTAAAGAAAGAAAAATTTTGTATGCCATCAATTATTTTTGAACTAATCTTTTTTAAGGATACATAAGAATAGTTTTTGTTGTTGTTGAATAACTTAAATTTTGAAAATAGTCATAAGATGCATATTTGATACGGTACAGTACCTGTTGAATTAGTGAACCTTATTGAAAGTGAAATCAAAGAAGATTTAACAAATAGTTTTAAGATGAGAAATATTGACACTATGAATAGTTAGAGCATGATTGACAAAACTAAGTCAGAAGCAGCTGACTTAAAGATTCTATTGAAATCATTTTGATGTCTTCACCAAAAGTGGGTCATGAAAAGAACTTTATTTGATGTCAGTAAACAAGTTCAAGCCTTTAAAACTTAACAGATTTTATAAGAGACTTGAAAACAAGCTCATCATCAATAATAATCATTTTAATTACAAATTTTCATGTGTTTATTATTTTTAGTTTGAAGCTATCATTAGTCTAATTATTCAGTTAACTATTAATCAGCGAAACTATTTTTCAATTTCTTACAATTATTATGAATTAGTATTTAGGATTATTTTTAATATACCTTAAAAAATTCTTAAGAATATTGATTTTATTGAATATTTTATTTCAGTAATGGAAATACAAAGTAAATTGAAAGTTTGTTTAACAAATGTCATACAGATCACTCATATCGACACTATTATACCAGAATCTTATGCATTATTATGTCTGTATTTGTATGTATAATAATTAACGTTGTCCATAGGCTCAGGCTGAGCCTAGGCTTCAACTTCTGCTCGAGAATTTTGGAGGCTCAGGCTTTAGCTCATAGATTTGAATCCAGGCTCGGGCTGGGTGGGTTTTGAGAATAGGCTCAGTAGGCTTAGATTCAGTAGGCTTAGACTCAGTAGGTTTAGACTCAGTAGGCTTAGGCTCAGCCTATTGAGACTAAAAAACTTGTAATAAAAATTTCAATACAATTCACAATAATTTAATATTTTGCTTAATTTGAATTTAATCTAAACTATAAATGAACAATGAATCGCTGAAAATATGTTTTTTATTTTAAACAAGTCAAAAATTAATAAAGTCTATTAGCTCAGGCTTAGGCTCTAGGGTTTGACTGCAGACTCAGGCTCGCTATGCTCAAGCTCAGAGTTTTCGAGTCTATGGACAACATTAATTATAAAGACACACAATCACTTACAGTTTCTGATAAGTAAAAAGTATATAAAATAGAGTATGATTTGTGTTCAAATCCCAATCAATAATTAGATGGTAATTAACTTATAATCGCATAAAATTTGGTAAAAAAGTTTTGATAAAACATTCTATTATTAAAATAATTTCTAAACACAAGTTCTATATTATGAAATTGATAATTAATATTAGTCTCAAATTTATTTAGTAATATGAATAATTACAACAATAATAAATATATTCGCGCACATATAATCAAAAGCAGCCCAGTGTTTAGTTAGTCTGATAAAAATCTTCCAAATATCTGAGAGATGAGCCAATTATAGCATGAAAAGCACACCTCGTTTTTGGCATTCGCTTCCGCAATGGGTCTAACTTTTGAGTCTAGATTTATGACACAATCATATGCATCGCTACTTTCTTATTATTGTATTCCAAAAATTTTGTTTTGAACTTTCAAAACTTTAGTACTCGCTCTCACTTATTCAGCCGATTCTGAACAGAAAGTGAAACTTTAGATTTGAAATTGAGTTTCGTAATAAAATTACATTAAACATAAAGTGAATAATTTTCGAAATAAATAATAAGACAGCTTACAGCTCATTATGAGCTTACATATTAATTGTTCTCTTGGGAACACAAACTTTTCAAAGTTTGATTTATTTGTTTGATTTGTGCATAAATATAACTTAAGTCTGAAATATTTACAACTTTACAACTTTATATATTTATGATTAATGTAATTTTTGATGGCAACACATGCTATCAGGACTATAATTGAAATAAATCCATTACATAAAAGTAATGCTCAGCCAAATGTCATGTAATATCTATCACATTATAATATACATTATTTGCAATAAAGTCACTGATTTATTACATAAATTTAATATTATTATTAAACAAATAGACAAATCGATGGCATCGCACCAACATTCGAAAAGAAGCCGGCCATCAAACAAGAAGACGATGGAAGGCTTTTATATTTTGAATGCATAATACTGGCAGACCCAGAGCCAGTAGTTTCCTGGTATCACAACGGATCTCTTATTATTCAAAAGGGAAGGTTTAAGGTGAATATCAACTCAAATTCAATTTTATTAAAGTTATTTAGTCTTTTAAATGTTTTAAATTTTTAAATCTGATGTCTATTACGGGCAAAGTATTGCTACATTGACATGAAGTAGAAACTAAATGATAGGATTGAATGTTGGACACAAACTAATTACAGATTTTAGTTTTTAGATTAGTGTTTTATAGGTATGTAAATAACTGAATACTGTATAATACTAGTAATACTTTTGCATTAAGAATAATGATTTTGATTCTTCACATGCTTTATGATGAACACATTCATAGACTTTAAGTAAATTGAGAAAATCTTAAGATAAAGTAAAAATAACTTAAAGAACTATAATTGTTGTCCTTTTTATATTAAGTGAGTTTTCACAGCAGAATAATAAAATAATTTCACATTTATATCTTTAGAACAAATTTAATTTAATGAAAAAAGAACATCAATGAAAAGCAGTTTGTGCCCCACACACAATCGTAACAAATTAACTGTGAGGCAGATCATATCGACTCATAATTACTTTATAATTAGAAATTATTAATTATCCTCATGTTAGTCAGTTTTGAATTATATTTTTAAGTTTCTGTGAAGGTTCCGGATTTGACCGAATTGGCTTCAATTATTATATAATTCAATAAATTTGTATTTACTATTTATTTGACTATTTTTATAAGTCAAAAGAATTTCAAATCTTCAAAATAATTTTTATTGTATACTTTCAAAGGCTCGTAATGTTTGCCAAAATTAGTGTCACACGTGCCCTATTTTGCTGCTATTTCTATGAAGACACACCATTTAATTTATTATATACTTTAAAATTCTAAGCAAACCTCAAGTTTTCATAGAAAAAGTAATAAATGTTTTAATGAAATATATATTTTTACGAGATAATCAAACCCCCATAACTTTATATAACTGTATACAGGTATATGTTTTATTTCGTAATATTTATGAGCATTTATATTATAATCAATAGGGCAGTGGCTAATAGTCCGAACAATCTAATAAATGTTAAGAAATGAATATAATTAAAAGAATATTCATTCATAGACAATGTTTTGCAAATTTCTTATATTCATGTGTTTTAACTAAAAACGTACTCTAATTTATGAATTAGAGTACCTTAAAGTTTTCGTTTACCTTATTTCAACTTTTTAATTATCAAAGATTTATTAGTCTTATCAAAAATTTAATGGGTCTTATCATAGGTTCAATTCGAAGCTCCTATTGTTTCAGTACTTAATATAAATTAATAATTTATTTTTTTACAAAATACCATTAGGACTAACAAGTAAGCAATTGTTATATTCTATGATAAACTTTATAAATTGATACTTAAGCTACTGAGATACTCAAGATATATACATACTTGAGATACTCAAAAGCCTTCAAAAGCCCTAAAAAGCCCTCAAAAGCCCTCAAAGCTAAGTCAAGTCTTCAATATCATTAATTATCACTTAATTTAAAATAATCTGTTTTTGTAAAAACATAGCAGATTTAAGAAATAAATTTAAAGGGACATGCATTCTATTCATATTTAAATTCTTGAATGACATGAAGACGGATGGCCCAAGTTTTGAGTCTGACATTGACTTTGAGAAAAGTATAAATAATTTCAATTCCATTCTAAGCCATATACCAATACTAGTAAAAGATAATGTTACCAAAGAAAATATAAGCTTAAGATTTGTCGAATGCATTTGGAAACGACATATGGTATTTATATACAAACCTAAGCTTAAGTTATCTTCAGACTAAAGATTATTTGTTACTAAAGGATCAGATGAATCAATCATTTCACTAAATTCTTACGGCATTGATATTACTTTACGAACAGAATAAATATAGAAAACTATACTGTAATTTAAAGTATTTATTATAAAAGTTTCAGCTTTTTCTTTTATTTCGTATTTTAGGCTCTATTCTATTGTTTATAATTGAATTTATGTTCAAAATAAAAATAACGTGAAATTTAATTTCTTGCGTAACTCAAATGATTCTCAAATTTCTCTATTAATATTGATATAGCTCTATAATTATCATTCTTCTTGACGACTACTCTTTGTAACTGCTATGTAGATATGTCCAAAGGCTCCAAAACCAGTGGCCCGACCTGCCCGACATTTTCTAGAGCATTGTCCCGCCCGAACCCGAAAGTCCTAAAATGCCAGCCCACACTACCCGCTCAACCAACCCGAAACTTGATAATAACTATAAAACTTTGACTTATTTTAAGTTTTTATTCAATTCCCTCAATGTTGAGCATATACAAGAATTGAATTAAATCAAAATTAGATATAATATAGCATAGAGTGGATAGTAATACAATTCAGAATTATGTAAGATGAGGTTAGGTTACTTTTTACTTCTCATTTTCTTATGGTTTTGTCGGGTTTTTTCGGGTTCGGGCTTTATCTGAAGTTCCAACCTCTTCCACTCTTCCAACCCGAAGTTTAGTTTATTTAATGTGTTTTCTTATTTTGCTGTTAATTTGTTATGTTCTAACTCTGACGATGACTTCTAAAGAGGTCGAAAACCATAAGATTTTTTTAATAAATCTCAATAAATTTCCACAAATATTAAACATTTAAATTATGATAAACTTTTATAAATCATAAGTCTTTAATTTGGATTTTTAGTAATAATGAAGTATATCTGTGATGCAGTTGAACTTTGCAGTGATATGTTTGTATTTAGTTAATCATTTTGACAGTGTTTCAGTATATTTAATATATTATTAATAATGTTATTACAAGTTATTCTTAATGCTATTTGAAAGCAATTAATTTTCTTAGAAAAAGAACAGAATTTATACTGTATTTGTTTAGTTTATATTCATTTTGTTGAATATTAATATACAGTATAATCTCTTTATTAAATTTAGTTTGAAATTTGGTTTTGAAAATTAATTTAAATGTAATTCAAATTCTGATTTATAACCAGATCTTAATATTTAATGCCTTACTTTTACTCTTCTGTTGAGAATCAGGATATTAAGGATAAAACATTCCAATAACTTAAGACTTCAAATATGTACTGATTTTAATAATCTGATTAAAAGTGTCTAACTCTTAGTTTAATTTAAGTAACAAAATTAGCTTAAATTGTTTGAAATAAATGTGTTAAAAATTGGTTCATCTATTTATTTACTTTAAATTAAAATTTTTATCAAAATCTATTCAGTATTGTAAATAAAATATGTAATTTAAACCCCAGAAAATTTACAATTTATTAGATTTTATTTAATTTTCATTCAAAAAATCAATGTTTCAGAAAACCTTCATATTTTTCTAGTGATAAACTACCGTTTTATAGATCTTATTTGTTAAAAATACAAGATCTATAAAACGGTAGTTTATCACTAGAAAAATATGAAGGTTTTCTGAAAGTACTTTTAAAGAAGGTAGGGCAATAAAAATGAATAGAATAGCCATGTCCTAAAGCTTATAGAAATAAAATAGGAAATTGACACAGATTTTATCGAGTTATTTGGCGAGATTCCAACTTTAAAATGTTAAAATTTCACACATTTCTACTTCAATTACGCTCAAAATGAATTAAGAATGCATTAAACAATAATTTGTAACAATTTATTATCATTATTATTACTATTTTGGGTTTGCACTTCTATTATCCAAAATAATAACTTTAAAATTTATAAAATATTTTTAATAATATTCATTATTTAGCAAATTTCTAACCATAATTTTTTAAAAACCACTGTTTATTTTCTTTCACTTTTATTAAATTGAAATTCTTTAATGAGTTTGTGGGCATATTTCAGGCAAGTTTGGAGAAAAAGGCTAAAGGCTATCACTCTATTATGCAAATCAGTGACGTGAATGTTGAAGACGCCGGAAAATATAAAGTTATAGCTAAAAATGAACTGGGAGAAAGCAATGCATCAATTAGTTTAAATTTTGACGGTAATTAACTTTTAATAAAAACACTTCTGATTTCTGGACTTTAAACAATGACTTTAATAGTCTTAAATACTTTCATCTAAATTAATTGAAAAAATTTTCCAATTATTTACTTTTAATAAAATACTTCACCAATTCAAATATGTATGGAAAAGACCTGAATAGACAATTATCGTCAAAATTTCTCTAACTTTAAAACTAGACCAAAGACATTTATTGATGTGTCTAAAATGGTTTATTTAGATTGGATTTGATCTCATATTAAAACTTTCTTAGGATTAAATGAGACATAAATAATAAATTATTCAAAGTCCAGAACAGAAGTTCAATAAATTATTAGATCAAATTTGAAATTATGCTAAATTATAACAGACGACGAGGCGCCGCTTCCCATCGATGGAGCGAAGCCAACCTTTACAGAAAAACCTGTGATAAAGCAATCAGATGATTGCTCAAGAATTACATTTGAGTGTCGATTAGTAGCTGATCCGAACCCAACAATCGAATGGTTCCATAAGGGAAAGATAGTTAGGGAGGATTCCAGACATAGTTATTCGTTACAATCAGACAAACACAACCAAATAGCGTCACTCACCATAACAGGAGTTAGTGGTGTAGATGGCGGTGAATATAAATTAGTGGCCACAAACAAACACGGGGACGGTTACGCCACTATCAATCTCAACTTCGATGAGGGCAAGCCTGACGTTCCAGACGGCAAAGCACCCCGTTTTCCAAAAAAGCCGACTATTAAACAAAAAGGAAGTACTCTTATATTGGAGTGTCTTTTAGAAGCGCATCCATTTCCAGAGATAACTTGGTTTCACGGAACCAAAGCATTGAAAGAAGGAGTTCGACATAAAACCAAAAAAGTTGATTCTGGAAAAGATACTTATATATTGTCACTAGAAATTAGTGATCCGACCACTGAAGACGGCGGCACTTATAGGTGCAATGCTGTCAATGAATTGGGGGAATCCAACGCCAATATTGCTCTTAATTTTCAAAGTATGGGTTAAATTATTGATATTTTTTATCTAAATTTAATCATTTGTTTTATCTCAAAGGCGGCGAAGAAGAAGATCTGTCCCCAGTTTTTGTTACAAAGCCCCGAATCATTCCAAAAGATGGAAGCGTTACAATGGAATGTCGAGTCAAGTCTACGACTAAAGTGTCTACAATTTGGTACAAAGGATCTACTGTTATAAGAGAATCCTCAAGAATCAAAAGCACGTGTATTTCAGAAGGCAATGAAGAATATACTATTAAACTTGATATTCAGGTTAATACACTTTTTAAAATTAATTTAAATAAATGATAAACTCAAAGTGGTTTTAAAAATTTTAGAAACCGTCCGCAGAAGATGGTGGGGCTTATAAATGTTCGATAACAAACGAGCATGGTGAATTGATCGCCAATCTCAATCTGAACATCGAAGGCGCCCTTAAAGGGGAAGGCGAAGCGCCCACTTTTGTGGAAAAACCGAAAATCATATCTGAAAAAGACGGAAAACTAATAATCATGGAATGCAAAGTTCGTGCCAAACCTAAACCCGAAATAACTTGGTTTCGCGAAGGAAGTCGTGTTAAGGAAACATCCAGAATAAGACAAACCATCATAGAGGAGAAAGATGTTTATACTATTCGAATGGAAATTCATGAGACGGAGCTCAATGACGCCGGTCTTTACAAATGCAATGTTAAAAATAGTGCCGGAGAGAGCAATGCCAACCTCACACTCAATATTGAATGTAAGAACTTTAGACACATAACAATTCAATTTCCGTTTATTTTATTACTATTTTAATTATTTATTACATAAATTAGTGGCTCCGGTCATAAAAGAAAAACCTAGAATTATAAGAAGAGAAAAACAACAAAAAATAATTATTGAATGCCAAGTCGAGTCTGGTGGTAAACCGCAATGCATTTGGCAAAGAGAGTCCACTGTTGTTAAAGAAGATTCTCGACATCAGGTCATTATTCGTGAAGAAACTAAAGGTCAATATGTGATTGCACTTGAAATCGACAAACCGAGTGCTAATGACAAAGGAATGTATCAGTTAATTGCTAAGAATGAAAAGGGAGAAGTCACCTCTCAAGCCATTCGTGTCAGCTTTGAAGAGGAAGAAGAAGACGAGGAAAAGAAAAAGAAAGAAGAAACTAAAAAAGGCTCAAAACCTAAACTAATCCAATCTCTCAGATCAGAGGTAATGATTAATATTCTTCTGAAATTATTTTGAATGAAAATAAGATTCAAATTAATTTTTCTGATAAGTAAATAAACAATTTTTTCGTGCTTTACATTATTTTTAAACTCTTCTGTTGATCATGTTATCAGTTTTGACTTAGAATGATGTTATTCATGAATGATTTTCTGTTGATACTTCTGTTTATATACAGGTAGTGTTTATTTTGGCTAATATTTGAACCAATGATAGGCTTAAACGGGAATCGGATTCTTTATGATTCATACATTCAAATATCTATTTGTTTTAAATGAGCTCAAGTTTTTATAAATATAGTTTGACTTAATTTATTAATTAAATTCAATCGTTATTTTAATTAGTAATTAAGCCTAAGCTTTACGCCAGAATTTATCAGGAATTGTAAAAGTATTAAAATTCTAATATATATCTGAAAACATTATGATAAAGCTGAAGCATATTCTTAAGTCATGTAAACCATGGATTCCCAAACTATGGGTCGCGATCAAAAAAGTGGGTCGCGATCAAAAAAGTTTGGGAACCTATGATGTAAACTATTATCTATTTTGAACAAATATTTTAATGATTTGCTGTTCAAACGATTGAAATTTAAAAATTACAATTCGAATAATCGAAACATAATGTCCATTAGCAGTATATTTCTTTGTTCTTATATAAAGAATAATTTCAATTGAATCTGACATAAATGTAAATGTTTTTACATATTCTTAATATTAATATATTATCAAATCACTAAATATGACATCTGTTTTATAGACCTGTGAAACCGGAGAAACCATTGAATTCATAGTCAGATATGAATCAAGTGAAAAGACAACAGTTATTTGGTATAAAGATAAGAAAGTAATCAAAGAGAGCCGACTCTATAAGATATATTCAGACAATTCAACCTCAAGACTAACTATAAACAATGCAACCTCTGATTCAGGAGGAACTTATTCGGTAGAAATCACTAATTCTTATGGCAAAGAAGAATCTTCTGCATCACTCACTGTCAATGGTTAGGCGTCTCAATATTTTTTATAATTTTTAAATTATATTTCAATTCATTTTTTTTATCATAGAGTCGAAAAATAAAGAAGAAGAAGAAGAAGAAGAATATGAAGAAGAAAAAGTTGAGGAAAAGAAAAAAGTTGAGGAAAAGAAAAAAGCTGAAGAAAAGAGAAAAGAAGAAGAAAAGAGAAAAGAAGAAGAAAAGAGAAAAGAAGAAGAAAAGAGAAAAGAAGAAGAAAAGAGAAATGAAGAGAAAAAAGCCGAAGAAAAAAGAGTTGAAAAGAAAAAAGAAGAAGAAAAGAGAATTGAAGAGAAAAAAGCTGAAGAAAAAAGAATTGAAAAGAAAAAAGAAGAAGAAAAGAGAATTGAAGAGAAAAAAGCTGAAGAAAAGAGAATTGAAGAGAAAAAAGCCGAAGAAAAGAGAATTGAAGAGAAAAAAGCTGAAGAGAAGCAAGGTTTGAAAGTAGAAGAAAATAATTTAGAAGTTAAGAAACCGGAAGAAATCAAAAGAAGAATATCTGTTAAGAAAAAAGAGGCCAATAGTTTGATCGATAAAAAGCCAAACGAGAAAACAAATATTGAAAATAAAGTCGAAGAAAATGAGAAATTAAACCTTAGACCTAAAGAGTTGAGCCCAACAGAGACAAAAGTTGAGCCAAAACCTGAAGAACCAAAAAAGAAATTATCGATTAAGAAAAAAGTTGAAGAAAAAAATTTGGAAAATATTAGCGATAAAAGAGACGACACTAAGAGAAAGGAATCGCTAACAACAGTGGACAAGAGGAAGGATTCGCAGACAGGAGTGTTGAGTCCACGAGAAAGGAGTCCCGAAGGAAAGGCTGAGCCAAAACCCGAAGAACCGAAGAAGAAGTTATCGATTAAGAAAAAGGTTGAAGAAATTCCCGAAATAAAGGCTGAGCCAAAACCTGAAGAACCAAAAAAGAAGTTATCGATTAAGAAAAAAGTTGAAGAAATTCCCGAAATAAAGGCTGAGCCAAAACCCGAAGAACCAAAAAAGAAATTATCGATTAAGAAAAAAGTTGAAGAAAAAAATTTGGAAAATATTAGCGATAAGAGAGACGACACTAAGAGAAAGGAATCGCTGACAATAGAGGACAAGAGGAAGGATTCGCTGACGATTGAGGAACCGGTGAAGAGGACGTCATCCGTGAAAAAAGCGGGAAAACGCGATAGTTTTGTACCTTCTATAGCAGTCGGTGACGCGGATAAAAATAAGGACCGATCGCCGGAACGCGTTGATAGCCCGGTCGCGAAAAGGGGTTCGGTTAAAGAGAATCCGATGCCAATTCCGGTGGTGAAAGAGCCAACACCAGAACGTAAGATTTCGGTTGATCTTAGCGTTGATAGGCGCGATAGTATAGTAGAACCTATAAGTCCCAGAACATCACGACGTCCTTCAATCGTTATTATTGCAGATGAAAAAGGACTGGCGGTTGACGAGACGGGTCATACCAAGAAGTTGAGGCCGGGAGAGATGCTCGAAGTGGGGCGACCCTTGAGACGCGGCAGCATTGATATGAGACGCGCTTCTGCTGTAGAGATAGATCGCGCCGACAAACCTTCCACACCTTTACGGGCGACCGGCGATGAGGGCCCCCCTGTTATTACAGATTTTGTTGAGAAAGTTAGTGCTGTCGACGGGAAGACTGCTTTCTTGCAGGCGACCCTCGAGAGCAACCCTTTGCCTCAGTTTAAGTTCTATAAAGATAACACTGAAATCTTTGAGGGCGGAAGATATAAGGTAGTCACTGACGGGGAAACTAATACCATATATTTCTGTATCAGAAAAGCTAAGTCTAATGATGAGGGAAGATATAAAATACTAGCCTATAATCAATTCGGAGAAGACAGTTGTAATATCAATATGTTCGTCAGCGGTAAGTATTATATTCTCGATTACACTTAATTTATGATTTGTTTAAATGCAAATCAATTAATGACTTTAAAATCAGATGAGAGTGGAATGGATTTTCGAGCTATGCTTAAGACTAAACAATACGCCAAATGGGGTAAAGATGATAAAGACCCCGATTGGGGTAATCTTAAGCCTACTGAAGATGAAAGACGTGCTTCACTCAAAGATACAAAGGTATGCCAAAAATGTTACACTACTTTTAGCGAACTTAAGAATTTATTTATCACAACAATAATAATAAGTTATTGAATAGACTCAAAAATAGCATTAAGTTTCATAAATGGAATCATAGTTTAAACAAAGAATAAGTTTAAAGAATAAAGCGCTTTATGGCTGAAGTCAGGTTAAAAAAGGTTAAATTGATTGCTTTTAATATTGCACAAGCCTTTTATCATTAAATCACTTAAAGTCCAATATCAAGAAAGTTTCATTTTTTTTAATCTTTTCTGTTTTTCGTGTTTGTTCTGTCAAACTATAGACAACTTGACTTTGATGTCATGTTTCAATGTTATTACTTTTACTAATTTTATGTTTCTTGTAATGAGTTTGTGTGTTACATGTTTTTAAATGTTATTTCTGTCATTATTATGGATGAGAACATTAGTTTGTAAAAGTTTTTTGAATGATTTACAGTCAATTGTTCAAATTGAATGTTGTGCTGTTCATTCTTTAAAAGATACCTTTAAATAGTGTTTGAGCCAAAACCTATTTTTGACTTATAATTTATATATTGAATACATTATTCCATTAAATATGATAACTCTTTAAATTTTAATAATTATAGTATTGAATCACTTTTAACTATGGAATCTTCAAAATATATTGAAATTAGTTTTCAATATTAGTTTTGCACAAACAATAATTTTTATGTATTGTAAAAATCATTCAGAAATCTTTAGATGTTTTGAATGCATATGAAAGTTAAATTAGATGATAAATTAACTTTTAATCTTACGCTTCAATTAATGCTAAATAACAACTTAAATAAAGCAATTAATATCATACACCTGTAGTATCCAATGTAGTAAAAACCTAGTCTTAAAAAGTGAATTAAAAACTTAGTTTAGAATATAATTTCAAAATAAATAGTAAAATAACTCATTAGTTATTAATAATTTGTTGTTATTAGCAGTAGAATAGCTTAATGTAATCAAATGGGCTTTTTCTTTGTTCATATTCTTGTTATGGCCCTGTATTTGTCTTAACAATGGGCTCATCTATTGATACAAATGTTCGTCAATGTGTTCAATGTGTGACCACTTTAACACTGAAACTCATTTCGCGCAAATAAAAACAAAGGATGAAAGTGAACATAGCCTGCGAGCTCCGAGTCCTTCAAATTTTAGGAAACCATCTCTTGCAGAACTTATACCTGACTGGCCAGTACTGCAAGCAGTCAAGAAGCAACGTCAGGTTTGATAACCGATTGAGTTATTGCTTAATGTTGTTGAATGAGCGCTGCGATTGTCGTTTGCTTCAGTCTTAAGGTCTTAAGATATCATTATATGCGCCAAATGTTACCAGCTTTTGATGTATATGTAATTTTAAATATCAGTCATTCTGTGTCTGATATATCATAAGTGAAGTAATTAATATGTGTCTTCATTAAGACTTTATTATTTATTGATCGCAAAAATGTTTAGATATTTTATGTTAAATGAATTGAGGAGAGCTTTAATTACATGTATAACTTCTCATATTAGTTACGTCACAAAAATCTATATGTTCTCAATGTATTTTATGTCAAAATGCTATTGATATTTGTCAACCCATCCATAAAATCCAATCCATTATATCTGTACAAAAGTCTCATTATTTCTTCAAATGATTCCAATATTCCTTATTCCTTATTCCTAACAACAGAATTTGATTCTAACATTCCTTAATCCTAACAATAGTATCGCATGACTTCTATATATTACTCTTTAACATTAATCTTTAATAAAACAATGGATTAAATTTGACTTTAGAAACCAGATATGTTTATAAAACCACTACAAGACCAACACGTGAAAGAAGCGAGAGACAAAGTGGCGCGCTTTGAATGTGTGTTTTCAAAATCAGGAATCAAAGCGAAATGGTTTAAAGGCAGAACAGAGCTGTTCATTGGCAAAAAGTTCAAAACCCAGAGCACTGGAGATTTACACGTATTAGAGATAAACGAGCCCAGAATGGAAGACGCGGGTCAGTACAAGTGCCAGTGTTTAGAAACTTCATGCACTGCAATGTTAGAAGTAGACCGTCCGGACCCTGTCTATAAATTCACTAAACCTTTACAAAAAAAATATGAACAATACACGGGTAGAGAAGCAGTGCTGGAGTGCACGTGTAATCACTATAAGGCACCTGTCAAGTGGTATAAAGGAGATCAAAGTATAGAAGCCAGTGATAAGTACTTTATAGATCAGGACTCCTTTGGAAAGAAGTTCTTGAAAATCCAAAACTGTACTGTCAATGACACCGGTGATTATTCCTGTCGAATACAACAAACCACTCCCGAAGAAGTGACCAAAACTAAGTTGACGTGTACTGACCGAGCTTATATTTTCGTTAAGCCCCTTCTCAGTCACAGAACCACTGAAAATGAGACCATGACTTTGGACTGTGAAGTCGACGACGCCTTCGCCACAGTTCAATGGTTTAAAGACGGAAAAGAAATTACAGCCATTCCTAAGAAGTTAGAAATCATTTCAGACGGAAGAAAACGAAGACTTATTATTAAAAAAGCAAAGGTTACTGATGAAGGAGAATATACTTGTAAAACAAATGCTGACACAACTCAGTGTGAAATACTCGTTGAGCGTAAGTCTTCATTGATTTTACAAATATTTGATTAGTTTTTGCATTTGAGTTAAGTTTTGATTTGATGTCAATATTTGTATGAATTTTTGATGATTTCATTGTTTTTATATGAAATTAACAATGAATTTGATTATATTTTAGCCGCAAATAAATTCCGAAAGAAATTACAAGACGTGACAGTATTAGAGCGCGAAGAAATAGTTTTAGAGGTGGAAATGCTCGAAAAGAAAGCTCCGGTCAAATGGTATAAGGATGGCGGGGAATGTTATCTCCAAACAAATGAAAGGTTAGACACAAATAATTTAGAAGCAATTTTTAGTTTTTTAAATCAAAATATGAATCATTAGAATGACAATTAAATATCATGAGGACGGACGACAACAATTGATTATACCAGAAGCAAGTTTGGATGACATCGGAGAATATACGGTCAAAACTAAAGATATGAAGTGTACCTGTAAAGTGAATGTCATCGAAGCTGAGAAGAAACCAGAATTCTATTTGGACAAAACTGACTTCCAGGCAGACGCCGGACGACCGTTCACTCTCGAAATTCCTTATAAAAGTATTATAACACATAATAATTTACATAATCTATTGCTTAAGGCTTACAAAGAGAATCCCTTTATCTTGAAATTAAACAAAAAACAGTCCACCTGTTGAACACACGGAAACATAGAAATCAAAACCAAAGCTTTAAAACTATTTTCTAAAGGAAAGTCGAAAATATCTACAGTATTTCACAGAGTGAGTGCCCATCACTGCTTTAGACTGTTTAACTGTCAACTGATTTCTATGAAGATAGGGTTTATATATATATTTTCAAATATATGAAATTTTTAGACCCCTATAAATATTGTTTCAAATATGACGTTTTCGTTTTCATTCGCCAACTCCCTAATGAGAGATCTTACTGAAGCTCATGTTGAAAACCAGTGAGATTTTTATAGGGATAACCCCGTGTCGGCTGTGGGCGAACGCGTCGGGCCATAGATGAGTCGAAGCCATAGCGCATTGCGCCACTCTCTTCCCTATATTGTTTCAAATATTTTATTTTTAAAGTTTTGGATTTTCGGTTAATTTTGACGCAGAGTTGATGAAGTTTTAAGCAGAGAGAGAATCGACAAAATGACTAAAAATAATGAAAATAATGTTTCCTTTTCATAAGCAATAGTTTCATACAATTCAAAGAGTGAGGAGATTCTGTTTATAAGCCTTTCTTTAAGGCATAGAATAATTACTATTTAAAATCGATCGTAAAATTTTTTTAACAGTTACCGGAACTCGAACTTCCGACGCTGTGCCTAAATTGACCCGAAATGGTGTACCAGTTTCAGCCAAAGACGTTGATATAGTTGTAAAAGATGACAAAATACTAATAACCTTCAAAAAGCCGACCCGAGAGAGTTCAGACAAATATGACTTTAGTTTAACTAACTCTCAGGGAGAGGCGAAAACTCCTCTCAAACTGAACTTTGTGGACGTCCCGTCTCCTCCTGAAGGACCACTTGAAGTGTTCGATGTGTTCAGAAACAAATGTAAGCTGTCGTGGAAACCGCCCAAAGACACGGGCGGTCTTCCACTTCTGCATTATGTGGTCGAAAGACAAGATTTGGCCGTAAGGGGCGGTTGGACTGAAGTGGGGACTACTGAACAGTGCAAAATAGATGTCAAGGATTTAGTTAACAAAAAAGAATATAAATTTCGAGTCAGAGCTGTCAACAAAAAGGGCGCTTCAGAGCCATTAAACGCACCAAAAACTACATTAGCAAAGGATCCATACGATGAGCCGTCAAAACCACAAGACCTTGAAGTGACCGATTATGACAGAGATCACGTCGACCTCAAATGGAAGCCTCCCGCCTCAGATGGCGGCGCACCCATTGAGAAGTATATCATCGAATCAAAAGATAAGTTTTCTCCCGAATGGGTGACGGCACTCGAGGTTTCGGGCGACCAATTGAAGGGTAAAGTGACTGCTGTTAAGGAAAACATGACATACCAGTTCAGAGTCAAAGCTGTCAATAAGGCGGGACCGGGAGAGCCGAGCGATCCCACGAAGAATGTCTTAGTGAAAGCGAAATTTGTTAAGCCGTATATCATTGGAGACGGACCCAAGAATATTGTTGTAAAGAAAGGAGCGGTTATTAAATATGACATTCAATTCGCTGGCGAACCAGCGCCTGAAGTGAAATGGGATATCAATTCAAATGAAATAAAGCCTTCGAGTAGAATAACTATTGAAAACACAGCAAAAACTACTTTATTAGTCATAAAGTCTTCTGTTAGAGCAGATTCCGGCAAATTCTGCCTCACTTTGACTAACAGTTCCGGAACTTGCAGTGCAGTTGCAGATGTTGTAGTGCTCGATAAGCCGACGCCACCTCAGGGCCCACTTGTGCTCGAAGACGTCACTGCAGAATCGGCTAAAATAAAATGGAAGAAACCTAAAGATTTAGGCGGTTCTGAACTTAAAGGCTATTTGATTGAGAAAATGGATATGGATGCCGGCCGTTGGGTTCCTGTCGGTGAAGTCGGACCTAATGCTGAAAGCTTTAAATGCGAAGGACTTACAAAAGGCAAAAAATATAAGTTTAGAGTTAAAGCGCTTAACAAAGAGGGAGAATCAGAACCACTTGAACTCGACCAACCGTTTGTGGCTAAGAATCCATACGACGAACCCGGAAAACCAGGAAAACCTGAAATTGCTGATTATGACAATACAAAAGTAGAGCTCAAATGGACCCCACCTTCGAAAGACGGCGGAAAACCGATTGAGAAATATATCGTTGAAATGAAGGACAAATTCAGTAACGATTGGAAAGAAGTGCTCAAAACTGAAAACGCGAACTGCGAGGCAACGGTTCCCAACTTGAAAGAGAACAGTTCTGTTCAATTCAGAGTGAGAGCTGTGAATCTCGCGGGTCCGGGAGAACCGAGTGATGCCACCGATACTCATGTTGTGAAACACAGAAACTTAAAGCCATATATCGATAGAACTAATCTCAAAAACATTACTATCAAAGCCGGTCGTTCTCATAAATATGAAGTTGATATAAGAGGAGAACCGCCGCCAACCGTCACCTGGACTTTCGGTGACACAAAACTATCAAATGATAATATTATTAAAATAGAGAACAAAGACTATCACTCAGATCTCAGTATTACAAAAGCGACGCGAAAACAATCGGGAAAATACACCATCACTGCAACCAACAGATCGGGAACTGATTCTGTTGTGGTTGATCTCACAGTGCTGGCGTCTCCGTCCAAACCTGAGGGTCCTCTCGAAGTGTCTGACATTCATAAGGAGGGCTGTAAACTCAAATGGAAGAAACCTAAAGATGACGGCGGAGTTCCTATCAAGGAATATGAAATCGAAAAATTCGATAAAGATACTGGTCGTTGGACTCGATGTGGCAAAACAGATAAACCTGAGTTCGATGTGACCGGACTTACGCCTGGAAAAGAATACTTATTCCGCGTGACGGCCATTAACGACGAGGGAGAGTCTGAGCCGTTGACTACTTTGGAGCCAATCATCGCAAAGAACCCCTACGACGAGCCCACAAAGCCGGGCACTCCTGAAATTGTTGAATACGACAATACAAGTGTTGACTTAAAGTGGGAAAAGCCGAAGAGCGATGGCGGGGCGCCTATTGAGAAGTACATCATCGAAAAGAAAGAAAAGCTGGCCCTCAATTGGGAAAAAGCGGCTGAAGTTCCCGGAAATACAACTCAAGGAAAAGTGGAAAATTTGAAAGAGAGAACTGAAGTCCAGTTTCGCGTGATTGCAGTGAACAAAGCGGGTCCGAGTCCTCCCAGCGATGCCACAAAGAATCACATTGTGAAGCACCGTCGTCTCAAACCATATATCGATAGAACCAATTTAGATTTGATTATGATAAAGAGAGGCAAACAGTTGAAGCTTGACGTGAATGTGAGGGGAGAACCGCCTCCAACCATCACATGGAAACTTATTGAAAATGTGGTCCGAAATGACGAACATTACGATATAGTGAACGTCGACTATATCACCAAACTCACGATAAACGACGTGCAGCGCAAACATACGGGAAAGTACAAAATCATTGCTGTCAATGAAGTCGGAAAAGATGAGGCAGACGTAGAAATATGTGTTTTGGCGGCGCCTTCGAAACCAAAGGGTCCGCTCAAAGTCACTGAAGTGCACGCGAAGGGCTGTCAACTCCATTGGCAAAAGCCTGACGACGACGGAGGAAAACCCATTCAGGGCTATACCATCGAAAAGTTGGATCCATTGACCGGCAAATGGGTTCCGTGTGGTAAAACAGACAAAGACACCACCGATTTTGAAGTGACAGGTCTTACACCCGGAAAGATGTATCAGTTTAGAGTTAAAGCTATTAATTCTGAGGGAGAGTCAGAACCATTAGTCACTACTGAACCAGTTCTGGCTAAGAATCCATACGAAGCCGCCGGACCTCCAGGTGTTCCAGAAATTGCAGACTGGAGTGAAAAACACGTTGATCTCAAGTGGAAGCCACCCAAGAATGATGGCGGGGCACCCATTACTGGTTATGTGATCGAAAAGAAAGATAAATCTGGTGTTAATTGGGAACCAGTTTTGGAGACAAACTCTTCTAAACCTGAAGCAAAAGTTGAAGGTCTTGAGAAAGGCAAACAATACCAATTCAGAGTCAAAGCTGTTAATAAGGCGGGACCGGGAGAGCCGAGTGAACCCACAAAACCTCATACAGCAAAAGAAAGATATTTGGCGCCGAAGATAAATCGCGATAATTTGCAACCGATTACTATCAAAGCTGGAAATAAGGCTAAACTTGATGTTGAAATCAGTGGTGAACCGCCACCAAAGGTCAGCTGGAGTTTCGCCGGAAAGCCAGTGGAAAATGACAACAACACTAAGATTGAAAATCCTGACTATGAATCACATTTAGAAATGAAAAACATGACTCGCGCACAAAGCGGTAAATATAAGATAACTGCTCAAAATGATTCGGGAAAAGACGAGGCAGAGGTCGAAATCAATGTGTTGGACAAACCCTCAAAACCAGAGGGACCTCTCGATGTGAGTAACGTTCACGCGAGTGGTTGTAAACTCCAATGGAAACCGCCTAAAGATGACGGCGGAGTTCCCATTCAGACCTATGCCATCGAAAAGAAAGACACAGCGACCGGAAGATGGGTTCCTGTGGCTAAAGTGCCTGCAGACAAGACTGAAGCAGATATCACAGGATTAGATCCCGGAAAGAAATATGAGTTCAGAGTTAAAGCTGTAAACCCTGAGGGAGAGTCCGAACCACTCGAGAGCGACCGCTCAACTCTGGCCAAAAATCCGTTTGACGAACCCGGACCTCCGGGACTGCCGGTTATTGATGATTATGATAAGGACTTCGTTCAACTAAAATGGGAACCACCGGTTCGAGACGGCGGCGCACCCATTACTGGGTATATTATTGAGAAAAAAGACAAATACGGTCACGATTTTGTACCCGCAGCTGAAATACATGGAAACATATGTCAGGGAAAGGTTACGGGACTTAATGAGGGCGACAAATATGAGTTCAGAGTCAGAGCAGTCAATAAAGCAGGTCCA
>JAUJYT010000191.1:0-25529 GCA_033996565.1 Nanhermannia nana
TTTAATTTTTTGGTTTTAAATTTATTCTTCACATAAATAGCAAAAATTTAGAGTTTATTGGCTAATGCTCTCCATTAAATAAAATGAGATAAGTTACTCGTCAGCAAAATAACTAAAATAATGTTATTATGAATATTAAATATATTTTATAGCATTGATAACCCAATGAATTATGTTAATAGCAAAAGAATGTCAATTTCATTAATGAAATAAATAAAATATACAAACACTATATGTTAGTATACAGTATTCTAAGTTTAAATTAGCTTTTTTTCAAACATCAACTTTGGAATCAGTTGAGCATATGATCTAAACGGTGCATATTTATAATCTCCCACACTTTTAATGCATTGCTTACATAAGAGTGTTTATACGCCATTTCAATAGGGTTTGTGATGATAGACACGAAGGTAAATGCCTTCTTCATCTTCACCATTAAAAGCTGTTGCATTCACTTCTAGTAATGCATTGACACTAAAGCCTTCCTATTTGTAGTCTCTTTTAACAACTTTAAGTAGTTCTTTTCATTCATGAACGATTTTTTGAAAAACTAAAAAACTCTGCCTTTAAATCATTTGTAAAACAGCATTAAGTTATTTCAAAATTATCCATTTATTGCTTTTATGAAACATTTCATTATTAATATAGCATACAATACAGTAGAATACAAGTTAAATGTGCTATAATTTCAACTTTGATGAAATCCATTATCATTTCTTTTATTACAGACTAGAATTATATAATAATAAAAAAGTGGAGCCCTTCATATTTTTGCATTTATAAGTATTATATAGAAGCTTAAGTTTCAGTCATAGAGCATAAAAACTATTTGTCTAGTATTAAAAATGGTGATATTGTAAAACTTATATTTCTTTGCGAGGCAACAATCTCTCGAATAAACGTTAAAATATTACACTAAATATAAACATTTTATGAATTTTCTATTTGTTAGGATATTAAAGTGGCACTAAAAGGGTTTATTTAATAGTTATTGATATCACATGAGATAAACATAAATTGTTTACAAATTTCACAGAAAAGAACAATTAAGGCTTTAAAACTATATCAACTCAATCAGACCTTTTACTAATTATTATTCATAAAGTCATGGATGATTGCCATAAAATTGTCAATTAGTATATGTTTTCGCGAACTTTTATCAGTATTATTACAATAAAAGTATGCGGATATGTATTACATGATTAAATGATTTAAAACAAAATAGATTATTAGCACAAAAAAATTATTAAGGGATGCTTTCGATTTGTTATGCTATTCTTTGGGGTCAAAGATTTTGAGTAAAAAATTTAAAAATGCAATAATAATTGCAGATAAGCTGCAGAGCTGAGATGTGTCGGCACACCTAAAAATTACGGTTAAATACAATACAGATCGCAATAAAAATTCCAGTATTGCTTGCAATTCATTTTATCGCCACAGAGTGTGAACTGTCTTAACAGTATTTTTTCAATTTAAAATTTGTTTTTGGCTCATTCTCTTTTGATGATCAAACGCATCCCAACTTCCCAGAAGGCATTTATATAGAGTTTTCACACTTTTCATATTTCATGCCTGAGAGAAGAGGAAGTTTGTAAAAGAGAGTGAAAAGAAATAAAGAGAAAGAGAGTTGCCTTATATTTATATTTATATGGGAAACACTATTTTGCAATCGAGTTTCTCAACAGCAGGAGCTCTATTCCAATAGTTTTTTATATGAGTGACTATGAAGAATAGTTGAAAAGATCGATCGGGTCAGAGTGCAGGGGTCCTAATGCTTTGGTGCGTTATTACTGATATCTCAAGATAGTGACCACTACTGTCAAACATCTTATAGTAAATGTTTTTTATTCTCTAAATCAGCCCATTATTCAATTCGGTTAAACTTTTCAGCTTCTGCTTCTACTTCTAAATTCACATTCTATTCAACAGTAATAATAATTGCGTACAGAAGTGCTTAAAAGCACAAAAGCACACGTATTATCAAATAAAGTATTTATTAGAGAGACTCGAGCTTTCATTATTAGAAAACGTTAGGGGAGAAGCTTTTGTGAGTGGTTGCAGAGCAAAATCGATTCGCTGAAAATGTTCAAATGTACGCAAAAATCAATGAAATTCTCTGTGATTAGAAAAATGTTGAAATAAGAAAAAATGTTTATCTAATTGAAAGAGCAAAACTATTTTATTAATTTTGACTGAAGAAAACATGCTTTGCTACCTAATAATAGTTATTATTAATAAAGTTTGTGCGCAATACTATTTTCGTGTAAATGGGAAATGAAATTCGGATAAGGCAGGGGTGATCTCAGGGGATGCAAACTCGGGGAGCATCTAAAGGCGCCTTTGGTTCTCAACATTACATGAAAAGGTTGTTTGTCACGGAGGGCCCATCGCTAAAGCAATAGGAGCTGCTGTTGGAGATCGCGTTTAGGCTCAGATATACCAAATTCAACATAACATATACTTATTGTAGTATTTGATACTCAAACTACTGCTACGCTAACCTAACTTCCCATCTGCTTCTTCTGTGACATTTCGGTAAAAAGAATGGTAGAGACCGTTTGGGGTACACTAAACGTTGTCAGTCATAAATCTGGTACAACATACAGCACTAGTATCTGATTTGCTAAGAGTCAAATTCATTTAATACATAACAAACGTAGACCTACAGAACAGCCACAACATAAGGTCTATTTTAAGAGCGCTTACTTTAATATAATATTCTATTATCTTATTATTTTCTTAAGCTTTGACTCTTTTTGAGTCAAGTCTAAAGCTGGTTTAGGGGAAAAGGTGTGATAATTCATTGAAACCCCTCAAACATCATTCCAGGCATTACCTAATATTGCCATAACTTAAGTTAAATAATGCTAGAGATAAGTGACCTTCTTTACCAATTTAAGTGTATGTTAAAAACGCTATTGAGTACAACTTATACAAGTACTGGAATAACAGTCTTTGATCATACAGTACTATCACTGTGAGCTTTAATATTGTCTCAACAATCCAGTGATGTAAAGCGCTGTAAAGATTGAGTTATAACGCCTGTCCAGCATAAGTGTTATGACTGTAGTTATTCATTTCTTTTCTTTCTTTCCTTTTTTTGTATAATATTAGGTGAGGTCAAGTGCACATACTATACAGTAATACAGAATACTATACAGAATTAATATAACTATAAGTACTGTATTGCACTTGAAAACTACTTTAGCTCTGAAATGGCTAACATTTAAGTATTGGTGGATAAAAGAAGGGCTCTTTTGCTATATTTGCCAAATCGTAAGCAAACACCTTTGCAAAGCTTTTCTTCATCCCTTCTCTACTTCTTCTCAATTTTTTGTCGGCGCAAATATACAAAGCTATTCGAATGGCCAAAAGTAAATATTCGTTATTTTGCCGCACCGGCAACTCAGCAGTTACATGAATTTCTAAGAATTATTGTTTGGCGACATGAAAGCGCAAAATAAATTCTCTGGACAGGTATTATGTATAATATTGCAAAAGTAAAGTATTAAAGTGGATATAAAGTACACATGGATTGCAAATGTAATGTAAGTCACTGTACATAGAGGTATAAGACATAAAAAATAGTAAACCATAGAAATGATTAAAGGAATTTTAGTGCGCTTAAAGGTTTCGCTTCTTTACTTTATTGCCCACCACTTATCATCTGCATTCGCTTCGTCTCTTTTATGATCATCTTAAAGATGATTCTTTATAAGTCCCACACCTGCCGGTATATAGACTTAAGTTGATTTTTATTTGTAAATTACGTGAACTTATCTCCAACTTTTACCAATAGGATAATCATAGCTATGATGTAATGTACAGGTGGTTAATAAAAGCCAACTTAAGTAACACAAACACTTTTATGGCCATCACTTTTTAAAGTTTAATTCATAGATGATATACACCACTCCTTAACTTGTTATACTCTCTTAAGGGACTTGATTGGACTCGCAAAATATTGAGCCTTAAAACAGCGTTAATATAATACAATACTTAAGCCATTTTTAACGACAAATATGTTTTGGGGCCTCATATGCCTTAATGGAAACGAGTTTTATGTTTGCTATCGCGACATGACTTCAAATCTGTTTGTAATATCATCTAAAAGTATACCAACCCTACAGCAGATTTAGCCATTAAAAAATGTGTTTCAATTATCCAATTCCACAATTATATAATCAACTCTCGAGTTAAGGATAAAAATTGTCCGAATTTAATGCGCCGCAGAAAATCACTAACTTTATGATAATGTGAAAGCTTTTTAGGTGCATAATAATGATTATTCTTCAGATTATTATTCTGACGAATGGTGTCTCTCCTCTATCGCATATTGAAATCATAGTTTGTATTCATTCATTCGCAGTTAACTACTCTGATATATATTCAAGTTTGCATAACCTAACAATAGGTTCGGACTATTAGAATCAAAATGGATTTATGAACGATAACAAAATTCTGATGCGGGACATGACAGAAAAGTGAGGACACATTACGCGCCGCTTAGTCTTCTGTTACGAATCCGATAATCCCCGCAATGCGTGCGGAAGGGTATGACAGCTTTGGGGTCATAACGCTATATCTAATAAAGACCCTCTTCATCAGCGCAAGTGTTTCTTCATATTTATCCCACTTTGAAATAATTCAATTGTTCATTACGTATAACTCACTGAACACAAAAAATAAACGAAATTATATTCTATTTTTAAATTTAAGGAAATTAAATAAAGCTAAATAAATAATATGTCAGGCTTTGTGTATCTATCAATTGAATGATAATTATTTTTTTAAATTTAATTCCGTTATGACTATAGCATAAACTTTCTTTTATTAGTTTATATAACTTATCAATAGATAAATGAATGTTATATTAATCGAGAGTTGAATGTAAAACACTGTATTTTTGGTTAAGAGTCTTTTCATTTATTCAATGAATGCAAGCCTTCAACCATTTATGTTGATTTGAAAAACAGTGCAATGGATAACAATAAAGCTGACACTAACTCAATGAAAGTGAAAGCGAGAACTAAGTCCGACTCTTTGATATGTTTACTTATATACAAAAGTACTCTATCTCTCTTCGTATACATAACAGTTACCCAAATATGGTGGACATGAGAAATGATACAATGATTTGTTAGTTTTAACCCATAGGATAACAATGAAAGCATTAAAGGGAAAGATATGATCACAATGGCAATAATGAGCCCATTATCATAGAATTTGCCAATAAATAAGTATTAAATAAGTATTTCTGAGCCGGACTTAAAGAGAAAATAAACACATGACATAACTTTGACAAAACTCCTGAAAATCTAAATTTAACTTTTTTCGTACAGTTTCTGCAAATTATGTTCAGTTGTATATTATTATTATTGCAAATGTAACAGTGAATCAATGTATGGGAGGAGAACAGAAACATTACTTGTAAATATTGAACTTTTGACACTACAAAACATAAGGCATTATCATAATTGTATTGAAGGCGCCAGAGATATGCTATTTGTACGTAAAACAAAAACATTACTATATTTCAGTCAGAGATACAGAGGAATGAATTCAATTCAATGAATGCGTTTAATGATAATTGTAATTCAATAAGAGTTGGAATTAACTAAACTCGGAATTAGTGCACAACTAGTATGAGATGATTAGTGGGCATCACATCTGCTCTTTTCATCATTACATTAAAAGCATTGAACGATCAAAACTTTTTTAAAAGACTGATAACGTTAATGGACTTCGCCATCGAAAATAAATTGATGACTAAAATATTGGCAATTAGATAGACTATTGGCAATTAATTGGTATAATAGCTCTCTAACTATATGAACCCCTCAAACCATTTTTGGCCAACGAGTACATTAATAGCTAGAAAATAGGTATTGAAAAATGTTTAATTCCTGTTCTGACACATGACTTGATTGCTCATAATTTATAGTCTTCTTCATATGTTGTCTTGTTTTTAGGGATGAGACGCTTTCTCGAGACTTGAATACTAACAAATACTAATAAATTACACACTTTTTCAAAAAAGAGGCTTTACTTCAGGTCATAATATTATATTTTAGTGAAGATTAACTGTCAATAGTTATCTGATAGCTTATGATGTATTTGACTACCTTTTTATGCATTAAATAATAGCATTAATGCAAAAAATGTCAATATTTACTGTATATATAAAAGTGAATACTGTAGTCAAACTTCATATACAGCACAGAATATTCTTAACAGAACACAGCATGAACATCAACAGAATATTCTTAAAAATTGCTAACTTTTAGAATTATAGTAATGTTCTTAACAACAAATATAATATTTAACTTACAAATAAATTCTTCTGCAGCGAAGACATTCTTAAAGCTAACGTTAAATGAGATAATAGTGATTACGATAATCCAAATTTGATAATAACATAACAATAATTTGCTATCATTTGAGTTCATCATTAATCGATCACTAATAGCATTAAATGGTATATAAACACAAACACTATGTTCTGATCACAGCTTCACTTTTATTACTGAACACATAATTAGTTAAGAAAAGTTTTCTCAATTTTTAGCTGAATATCATATCGTATTTAGTAATTTACTGTTGCGACAAACAGAACATGAATAAGTAGTAGTTTTTGTACTACAATTCAAATATACAAAACTTTTAGAGATATAGAAATGTAAGTTAGCTTATAGTGAGTCCATAGTCAATACAATTGAGCACAGCCAACAAACTGGCAGAACTAGCATTTGGGGTTCGAGTTCTGTTGAGATTTAGCTGTTGTGATGAACCGAGTGTTAGGCACTCATGAGGAAAGAAAACCCCTGCAAGCGATTCGAGCTCTGCCTCGGTTGAGTCGATTCAACATTTACATGAAGGGGAGAATCAGATAATGCACTCGAATATCATACACGTATTCTAAATATTATCAAATGCTAATGCAGTCGAGTTTTGTCAATCTTCATAATTTCTGCAACAAATATCTAGTCTTTGCTTCTGATGAAAACAATCTGTTAATTATTTAAATTTATTAACAGATTAATTATGAAAAGTTGTGCCAACTCTGAGCGCTTACTATTATTTAATTTATTAAAAAGCTATCGCCAGCTGTATATTGACCTCATATTTGATATTTAAAGCAATACTTAGTTAAGTGTAGCATAACTTGCGATCTATAACATAATAATGTATTATCATTTTCATAAGACATGTATTTTTTAATTAAAATTCTAACAGTTTTTTGATTTTATATGAATATTCATTGAATGAAAGCTGACTTACAGAATGCAAAATGAATGGACAGAAAAAACATGTGCAGAATAGATAGGAATACATTAATGTTTGCATAAGAATAGTCTCTAGAGATTGAAAAACGTACAATATTTGCCATTCATAGCATTCATACGATAGAACAGATCTCAAACTAATGTGATATTTCAGATATGAGTATATCTTTGGCTGTAGTCAGCTAACAGTCAGCTAACAGTAATCGCAATGGAAGCGCTCCTCCTCTACAATTTCTAATAAAATGGTACATTACTTAATAAATATAAAGTATATAACAGTGAAACAGTGCAAACATTAATTTATCTGAAGCTCTTATCATTTGGTGATTGTTTGAAATAGAATTAATTACTTATGCGATACTTGTATTTAACTTTTATGACTTGTATATCAAAACTAACTAAAAATGTTTATTATTATTATACTTATTTTCTCGCAAACTCTCACTATCTGACAGCTATAAGTTTGTTATATCATTAACAAGTATTCATTTTGTGCGATTGTCACATAAAAAGAATATTTAAGAAACATTAACCTCACATAAAAAATATTTTCTACCATTTTATCAGATAGTCTCCCACGCGAAGTCTCCAAACCAACATGAAAAGGGAGACTGTAAATGAAACCCATATAATTCATCATATTTTTGGACACAACCACTACTGTGAATATAATAAATATATTTATTTCTTAAGCAACTAAATATCAAAGTAGTTGTAATCCTATACCAACGTATTTATATATCAAGTTTCCTTATTAATTACACTTTATCGCAATCTTTTCTCTACTTCTCTAATCTCAAAAAGCTGTGAAAAGTTTTTTAAGTCCTTCACATTTAATATTTGGCACGATTTTGTCTTTATTTCATTTATAACTATTGATTCCATATGTGATCGAAAGATTTATAGTTTGCAATACGTGATCACTGAATATAAGTGTAAAGAAAGCGGTGTAAAGAAAGCGGTGTAATTCCTTCCGTGCATCGCATATCAGTCCAATCGATAAAACAATATCACACACGAGTCCAGAGTCAAAGAAACCATTCTTTTCAGTTTAAGTGCTACTCAACTAAAACTACCGAATCTAATGCGTGCATAAGACCAGGCAATGAAAATCAAGAGATTATTGGCAACATTACAGATACCTTTTGTTAATTTTTTTAGTTTCATTGTTTTGTTAATCAAAACATTTTTACTTTCAGTATTTCTTTATTAAACCAAATAAAGATCAAGTCTTACTCTTTTTGAGTCTCTGGACTGTCTTCAAAGTAACAGTTAAGCCATCAAAAGATAATCGGACAAAAAGTTTATCATTTATCTTGTCTCTAAACATATTATTTATGTGTAGCTTAAGCTAAATTCAATTGAGTATAAGTTCAAACTTTTAATGTGAGTCAAGTTTATCGTGTGATTTATTCTCAAAAATATTTCACTTCTTCTTATATTTAAATGCGATCAATGCGATCGCCGATCAATCATATTATGCTTTGCCGTTAGAAATGTTCTTACTTTTAAATCTTACAGCTTTAGCATTGTTTTACTTATACAGGATTAGAATGAGTCTCAATAAAACCAGAATAGACTACAGAAAGATTGCGGAATAATTTTTAGAAACCTTTTTTGATTTAAAAAAATGTCATATTTTTGAAAAAAATAGCGAAAGACAAGACAACACGTCTACTTAATTACTTAAGTTGTGAAAAAGTTGAGTAATCAAAATAAATAGAAGACTTATAACAGAAATCAAAGCACGTTTTAAAGATAAGATAATAATAACAAGTTATACGTGGTCTTAGTTTTATGCTGTGTTATGCTGTGTTATGCTGTGTTCTCTGCTTTATTTGAGAATAAGTTAGAACTATCACAGGTTATTAATCTTAGCCTTAATTCTTTGAGTTTTTAGCTATTTTTTCCACAGTTTTAATGTGATTAATCAGGTTTTGCCTCATTTCAGAGCTGCCATATATGCAATAAAATGAAAGGAAAGACTGCGCCAACTAATCAATTGTGTACATTAAGTATTAAAACTACTCAAACTTTTTTTACTGATAAGACGTTACAGACGTTACAGACGTTACAGTGAACACACGATTGGATAAATCCCTTAAAAACTTAAATCAAGTAATGCATTAAAACTGAGATAGACTTAAATCATTTTGATAAAGATTTACATGACTTTTAATGCTAGCATTTGATTGAAAATTTGCAGTAAAATATTATTTACCATTTTAATAATCTTTCCAAAAGAGAGAAAATGTTTTGAAAAGAATACTAACACTTAAGTACGAATATTAGTATAAAGAATTCTATACTCTATTTAATATATCGCAATCCTTCATCAGTATTAAAAAAGAAAAGTAAAGCTCAAATGTGTTTCAGTGGCAACCATTCAAGTGCAACATTTGAGCTCAAAAAGTAGGCTATTTATACTGGTATTGGAGGGGTTCGCACATGAATTTACTTCAATTCTTTTTTTAATGCTCGTAACCAAAAAGTACTATAGACTACAATTTACTAAAAGAGTGATCTTTCGCCCAATATATTGTGATGTGAATGCATTTCTTTCGATAGCATTTTTATTTTTTTCTGAGTGAAAGTAAGAAAGAAATCGTATATTATTTAGTATTGTAAGTAAAGCTTTTACCATCAAATGGAGTGGCACTCAATTTATTTTCGGTTCACTTAATTACTAGATTCCAATTTTGAAGGAAATAATGAAACCGAATCAATAATATGTTGCACTTTTGCTCTAATAAAAGGTAAATTTTGAAGACAGCGTCACTTATGCCCTAATTCTGTTCTCGAGTACTCTTAACTTATTGTTTCCCAAGTCTCCCATTTTGATTAGATGTTGTGCTCACGATTGTAGTGCAAACCAATATTACACGAGTAGTCCAACTTCTAAAACTAATTTCAATTCCGACGAACGCATCATCATTAGGCGGTAACGAAATTGAGCTCTTCTTAAACACTCTTTTGTGTTACAGTATTCGCATTATATAAGCGAAGGCAAAGCTAACTTTCTTTTCTTTCATTTTTCGATTGGATTCGCCACAGAGGTCTCCCTCTTATATAATTTATCGTTATTGCATCTCTTCTTGAGTACTATCACTTGATAATTCATCTATCAATTGCTTTTATTTCACCCCACATCCAATGCTCAAACTAAGACATTCCCAACTGTTGTCTCAAGTCATGGATTTTTTGCCCCGAAATGTGTCATATAGTAAGATATGAAATAATATGTGCACCAAAAAAGTCAAAACATTGCTGAATCGCTGCTTTATTTTTGTCAAAACTTTTTATTAGCAATTCTTGCGCTCTGTTTTTGGTCTGCGCTTTATATCTCGTTTGTCACATTCAGTGATCAAAAAAATCTCTGATAAATGCACAGCTTTTTGCTTATCCAAAGATTTTCCGGAGACTCGCCATCACAATCACTCATAAAAAGAAAAGACAGTTATTCATTATAACTAATGTGATGCCATTTTGTGCTTTTGGAGTTTGAGTGGAACCCAATTCTATCTTCTTGTTATACCATTTGTTTATAGTGTACCAAAATTAACTCATCAAATGAGGGGAGAGAGAGAGAGAGAGCCAGACAGAGATGGAGAGAGACAGAGACGGACAGAGAAAAACGGAAGAAATACAAAGATTAAGATTCACGTAGCATAGAATGCATTTGTTTGACTACCTCATTGTATAATTACAAACAAGAGAGTAATATTTAAAAAAATACAAAAACCCATTTATAAACACTTTATTAAAAAAAAATAAGATTTTTTCTGTTCATTCAATTGAATTATTTACAGAAAAGTTGGGACAAAAGTTTACTTTTCAACTTTGTTTTGTTTCTCACATGAGTTTGAGATAATGCTAATGAATTGTATTATAAGGAAATTCAGGATTAAATCTTGTAATAACTTCTCGTTTGTAAAAAATTATGCATTAATAATATGTGTTTTAAATGCATTATTTTAATAATTAAAGTGCTCAATAAAAAAAGACTTTAATAAATATCTTAATTAATATGAAGTAATTGGTTGCTATGGAAAATTGGTTGAACTCGTGTTATAAATTTATTATGTATTTATATCTGCATACAATATAAGAAGTTTGAGATTAACAAAAAAAAACTCTTTGACTTAATTAGAAAACATAGAAATCCATTTTCATTACTTTGTCCTTAAAATTCTTTCAAATTAATGTAATTCTTGTCTGTAATAAATATATGCCATTCATAGCCTAATTCCTGATCAATTCAGTTAAACGACGAGAACCTAACCAAGTGTTGCCAATTCTCACATAGTGTACAAATTCTAGTTTTGTACTGTTTAATGAATTCGATGTTCACCACAAATATAAAAACAAATTCTCTGAAACTAGTGCTGAATCATTACTTTTTTATTCTTGGCAACGCATACGGATGTCGATATCCAATTACCATCCACTTAAATCTGACCCTTCAAATTAAAAGGTGGTCATCGCATGTCATCGCATCGTTCTTTTGCTATTATTGCTATGCATGCACTCGACAAACAAACTTTTAAGTTACTAATAATAACACAATGCCATAAAAAACAATAATTCGCGTGATTAGAGTCAATGTGCTGTTTCTCACAAACCACTGGCACCGCTTTATATCTTCTAAAAGATATTGAAAGTAGAAAAGAAAGCATTATCTCATAAGATTCACTTTTTATCTCAATTAGTCTTCCAAATAATGATTGGCTTTCAATATATATTTAAATTAAGTCAGTTATTATACACCAAACAGTTGTGTTTCTGACCACTGATTCAATGAGGAAGATATCATCATCTCCTGCAAAGACAGCTGTCTCGAAATTGTCCTGAAAATATACAGTAAGTTATTGTCAAACAGCTGCTGGAACTGCCATTTTTTATCAACATATTAAATCATAACAAGAATGGGATAAAGCATAGGATTCAAACCCGTCGAGTAAATATTGAAACACTTTAAAAGTTGGATAAAAAAGTTCATACGAACGGAACTTCAAATGCATTTTACCAAAAAGCAAAAATGACATATCAGGGGAGTTTCGGTTAATCACGCGATAAAATTATGGATTAGAATGAACTAAATTCTTAAATGCATTTATTTAGCGATCAAAAAGTTTGATAAAACTTTTTATTTTTAATGATATAAATCAGTGATCGCTAAATATCGAGCATAAAAAAATCCATTATTTATATGAGTGAAACCCTATCTGTGAAAATCGATTCACTGAATATTTTTTTATGGGATTAAGAATCAAATTTCAGTCATAAGCTCTTTAATTGAAAGCAAACACTAAAAATATAATCAATTAAGGCTTTAGTCAAATAATAAAACTTAGAGCTTATTTCAAAAATATAGACATTGTCTATAAATAAAAAACATTAAATTTTGAGATAATAGTGAATAACTTTCTTTTATGTGCAGTTTATGAGACTTTTAGATTCATAATTGTAATACTGATATATACTTATATAATATATTTTACAAATATTGAGCTTTTTACCAAAATAAGCTCATTTTTGAGGCGTTTTCCTCTTTCATTTGATTAGAATTGAAATTACATGACATAAAGTTTGATATTTATTCAGACTGAAAGATAGTGAATACTATATTATTCTTATGAAGTGATTAATCTTCTGAATAGATCTTTAGAAAGTTTTTACAATTTTAAGTCCAATGTTTTAGTTTTATTAAATAAATCCCAAAAAATGGATTAAGATTCTATTGCATTAGTATTAGATTATAACTAGTATTAGAATGTATTTTAAAATTTTGTGAATATTAATATTTAATTAGATAATGTCTTCCAAAAAGGCATTTCTAGTTTGTTTAGTTTTACCGATAATGTTGTTCAATATAATCTAAAACTAAAGATATAGCAGAGCCGCCAATTTGTTCATTAGCTGATTCACAACAGTTAGAACTCGACTGAATTTTTGCAGGTGAGACAAAGCACTGATAATCTCTTAAGTGATAACCTTAAGAACGGTAAACAACAAATTGACACTTACACTCACCTTCCAAGAGCTAAATAAAACTTTTGTCTAATCGTTTTCGCTAAGCTTTTATTGATGTTTGCATTTGTTTTGAACTTTATTTTTGCCTGATATGACTCAAGCAATGCTTACATTTAGTTGAATGCATTAAATATTTGTAAAATTCATTTGATATTCTATTGAACAAATGACTTTTCAAAGATTTGACACTAAAGTATTAATAGTAAGCTTATATGCACTGCAAAGTGTAAGATAAGAATCTCAAAGGAGAAAAAGGAGGAATAGTATGTGTATCAGAAGTTTTTTCTATCTTTTTTGCTTAACTTTCTTCATTTGTCAACGAGATCCTCGGCGGTGCCATAAATGTAGAAAAAGAAGTCGAAGAGACCCAAGTTTTCAGACGTTAGAGCATAGGCACTATTTATGATATGATATAACGATGTTTCACGATCTCTATGGTATAATTATGTGGTTTTCTTCGAGTTAACAGTCAAAAAAAAATTCAAATACTTTCATAAAACAGGAAAGAAAAAGAGATGAGCCTTATTGAACATTTCAGCTTTGCTAACACTAACACTCTTATATTGATAGTGTGTTACATACAATTGTCTATGACTCTAAGGCGATAGTCAAAGAAATACCAGCGCTAATGGTTTCCTTGTTTTTCTTCTCTAACAAAGGATTCACTGTTAGATTATATGAATTGCATATTCTCTGCGATAGCACTACTTTTTATTTAATCAATTTTGTCTCATTCCACAAATTATGTGGAGTTCAGGAGTAGTTGTGTTATCATTGGAGGCAAAATAGATTGTATTTCTTTTGTTTATACCAAAGTGAAAGATAATTCTTATTGAGAAGTTTGCAACAGTTCCTTCTCCTCTCTGACTGGTATATCTTCGTTCATAACCTTTGCCGTACAGTATGTAATTTGCAGCGCAATATTCTCTAAGGAAAAAGTTGTTTCAGTTGTGGTTCTGTTAAGGCAGCAGCAGATGTGAGGATAAATTTAGTTCTTTATCTCAACGAAGACAATAACGTTTGAATTGTGATAAATATTAAACTTTCAGTAAAGAAATAATCCGATTGTTGTATAGAAAAAATACAAAAAAATAAATAATAAAAATAACTGAATTAAAAGATATTTAATCGAAAGTTTTGATAAATTTAGTTCACAAATTCAAAAGGGAGTGATATAAGAAATTTGCATATCAAAGGTAGGCTGTACTCTGAAACACGTTTGCTTTTTATTTCTCAAGACAGCACAAAGTGAGAATGACTTAGAAAAGGCTAACTTTCCTCCCAATAAATTCACTTAACGAAAATCAATAGTGAATATAAGCACACAATTCGTTCATACGTGCGAACACTTTTTTCTGTTTGAGCTCTCACAGGGAAAAAACGAGAGCACCAAACACTTCATTCACTTATTTCTTTCTCTGACTGTTTTTGATGTAAGAAAACTCGATTACGTTTTGTTTCTCAGAATGATTTGCCTATTTTGCGCGCATATTGTATGAGATAGTTTTCTAAAGAATGACTGCTATCTCTCTCTTTCCCCTAAATGGCACTTTCTTACAAAGTTAATATTCTTTCAATATATAATTTTGAGTGCAATGTCCTGTTTCTTGAGTAAGTTTGATGCGACACATCATAGCCGACTCAAGTCATCATTTCGACATTCGTGTGGGCTAAAGGTTTATGTAAGACATTCATTTGAGTCGTTGGATCACGAAAGAGGCGCATTACTAGACTTTTGAAGCAAATACTCAAGAAAGCTGTCACTTTAATGTGACACTTAGACGACCAACACATCTAAAGGTGCACTAATTTATACACAAATATAGGTGATGTCAACTTCAGTATAATCTTTGGCACCGAATCTATTTCGATGAATAGTATTTTATTTCACAATTTTTTCAGGAGCTTATGAACAGATCATTAAGCATTAGCATAAAACTCATAATACAAGCGATCTTCGAGACCACCCATAAATAATTCATTGATATTCTCAGTGTGTAAACACTCTCTAACATAACTCTGATTTTTCCAAAAGTATCTTTAAAAATAGTCATCAAAAAGTGAAAGCTTTCTGTGTATTCATTTCATAACTTTTTCAGAATAAATCCTCAAATCTTCTTGGGTTCGGTTATCATATGAGGAGAGAAAGCGATGTAAATCAAAGAAAGGCATTGCGTGCATACAAAACGAAACATTTTTCACATCTTAAAGCGGAAATGAATTCATCAAAAGCGATCAACTTTAGAAAAAAGACAATGAAAATAGAGTATGGCTTTACATAATATTATTCAGTCATGAGATGATAAGTTAGACATAGGATTTATCTTAATGTAAACTTTGCATAAATAAAAGGCCTCTATTCAAAAGATTTATTATTGCTTTTATTCTTTAAAATTGTATAATTTTTCGATATAATTGATTATAAGGACATTCAAAACAACATAATTCAGAATAATTGAGAAAAGTTAAAAAGTAATATTACATTATATGCTTAATATTTGAATTTAAGCCCTCATAAAATAAATAAAACTCTGAAAGACATTAATATGACTAATATAATAGTCTGTGTGTGTTATTATAATTTTAAATGTTATCATAAAATATGAATTGAATGAATGGAGTGAAATCAGTTTCACCGAAATTAAGTTAAGCGTCAACGCATCAGTGCTTCATTTCATCTGTTATGAGTAGATCGTCACCTAATGTATGTCCCGCATACACCTCATTTAGATAAGGGCTCGTTTGAGTTTGGCTCAAAAATCTATTCAAATAATTCAGTTATGCATATATGCAGAATCATAGGACGGAAGGAAACGGGAGCGGATCTCTTGCTTTATGATAGCAGTCACTATCGGACATTAGGAACGGTTATGTTATGGTAGAACTTAGACTTTTATGTGTGTCCCGCGACCGAACACAGAAAAAATAAATGATTCTTAGCTTTTGAAATAAGCATATCAGACACATCGGACGGAAACAATGCAAAATAGCTGAGTCATAATTTTTTTAGCAGTGAATATCTGATTGTTTCTCTGTTACATACATTGAGTGTGCCTTCACTTGCATAGCATGTAATTGATTTAATACAGTAGTCTTGCAGATAGGTTGCAGTAAACGGCAAAATGAAAACAATGGGAACGCTCTTTATGCTGAAGACTCAACATTAATAAAGTGCATGGCAACCAAAAAATAAGTGCCATTAATCACCAAATATAATGTCATGTCTCTATAAAGTTGATCAATTCTCAGGTGTATAAAAATGCATTGCAATGGGAGAAGAATTACGCATTAGTAATGTGTTCGATGTATTGGTGCCATACATACCTATTCTAATATACTTATATACTTATTATCAACCATATCAATGCCTTATGCGGTGTCTCTTGTGGCCAACTCATAAACATTTGTTACTGCATTAGTTATTAACAAAATTTGCACAATTTTCTTGATGGGCTTATATTTCCCTTTAGATTTTCATATCTCTAAAGAATAACTATTGATGACGAATTTCAGACCACTAGTGCTTCAGCTTATATTCATATTTTGCCCTAAGCATAATATATTAATATGATTTTAAAATATTATTTTCTATCTTTTGCTAATATTTTTTACTCAACTTTGAAAGTGACGCTCAATGACTATTTTCGATGCATTATAGCTTAACCATTGATATAGAATGTAGTTTTTAATTGTTGTAAAATTAATTCTTGAGATTTTCCCTAAGGCCTAATTAAAAAATACATTCTAACTTATATTTGTGATTAGTTTAACACTTTATTCAAATTGTTGCAATGGACTAATAAGTTTGTATAATAGTAATTGCGTAATAAGTTGCCCAACACACACATAAATGGAATGGTCAAAACTAAAACTAAAACTAAAATAAGAGTAATTCGTGACATGTTTATGTATTACAACCAAATTCATTTAGTATGCATTGTATAGTATTCTACCGTTCGGTGGGCAAAATATTTTATCCTTTACACCATTTGAATGCATAATAAGTGGCGCAACATTTCTATACACCAAAACTTGATGAATCAAAAATTGATTCAACCAATGTGTCCGGTCTCTGATTGCGGTATTTAACTGTACCTGCTCTCAGTCAATTTACTCCTAGCTTATTAAGATTAACAGTTAGTCTTTTTAATATGAGTACACTGCACAGTAAACACAGAAATGATTTCATGAATTACTCATTTGCAGTATAAAGGAATGAGGGGATAAACTACTTGAGCGTTCCATTGCAAAAACACCTTAATCTTATGGTGATCTGTCTTTTACATATAAAATGAGTTCGTTCTTTGAATAGATAAGCGAAAAACTTTGTGAGGCTTTCAAAAATATGTCAAAACAAAACTCAGTCATAAGAGAAGAAAAATTCCAGAGAAGAGAACGAGAGGGAAGAGACAAAGAGGTGTTTCATTGTGGTCGTGAACCAGATCTGGTTGTAATTTTGATTGATTTAAGGATATTATAAATTCTCTAAAATCTAAAATATTTCTCTCGCAGTCATCTATTAAGATAATAAGTCAGCAAAAAATTTAGACTACAGAAGTTTTTTTAATTTTCACTCAAGTTTTGCTGTTTATGTAATTATCACAATATATTTAAATGATTTTGATGTTAAATTCTATTTTAGGTTTCTTTTAATAAATTGTAGTTAAGCGCTGTTCACGTTTAAAATATTGTAATTATTAATAGTTGAAAATTATAAAACATATACATTTAACTTAAATATTAACAGTATTTTCTTAGAGATAAGCGAATAAAACTTATAAAAGCAAATCTCAAGTTTACACTAAGTTTACACAAGAAAATGTTTTCCTTTTGTTTATTTAGTTTCATTCTTTATTATGTATAATCAGAATAATTAAGTCACACGAAGAAAATATAACATTTAGGGTTTGGATTTCCTGCTCTTCCGAATTATGTTTTGAAGCTTTTAAATTTTGCGGTTCACCAGAGGGTACATACGATTCGGTGTGGTTTGATTTTGTCGATCACAAGCTGTTCGACTCTGATTTATTTATCATAGGCTGTTGGTTGTGCTGTTCGGTGCTGTTTAGCTCTACTAAACATCGTTTCCAATGACATCTTTAACTTAAAAGTGTTTAATAAATTATTTTGATTTTGAAGCCTTAATGAAAATATATATTCAATGAAATTGATTTGAAGCGAAGCATATACTTATAAACTCAATAGCATTTAACTGAAGATAAGTTATCACTTGAATATTCTGATAATTAGAGTAATGATTAATTTTGCGGCTTTTGATAATTGAATAGTTTTTAGTTATAATTTATTGAAATGAAAATTTATGATAAAATATATAATCCATAAAACGAAAGAATCTAATGATATAAACGAAGCCATTTCTATGATTATGCCCTCACCCGAAATGATGGATACAAAGAATAAACATTGAAAGGATAGTAAACGAAGCGAAACATGAATTTCATTTTAGTTTTTGTCAAAGAGAGAACTGTCTCTTTTCACTGGCATTACAATAGAGCGCATATTTGAAGTCTCATTCCTGTTAATAATCTCTTAATAGATAACATTAACTTAATTTCGTAATCAGGGCAACAAAAAGGTAATGAAATGAATGCAAGAGTTTTAATAACTTAATAGTGAAAGATATAGTTATCATACCTTTAATTATGACAAAGAATTGCATTGTTAAGCAGTTTGAAACATTCAAGTCTTTATCATTTAATAGTAAAGGCTAACAATCAAAAGATATTCAACATATCTATTCAAAGTCAACAAAATAGCTAAACCTAATCGATTCGCTTTTGTGGACTGAATCTAATCTTATTAAATGAGCTCAACATTGAGTTTGGTGTCACTTAAAGTCTTTGTAATGGCCAACAGCATATTTCTATATGAATATAACATACAAATAGAATCAAAAATAGTAATCAAAACAGAAATGAACAATTTGGACGATATTTGCTTTTGTGATTATGCGGTCGCACATTATATTCATTGACTCGTCTATTATCTTTGTATGCAATCGCCTTTTACGCAATTGTGTGTATAGTAAACAGTAGTAACAGTCATAACACAATATGATTGTTTCTTTATGCAAATCCCTTATGGCAATAGCGAGCGTTTCTATTATTTTTCTCTTTACTCGCGAACTCTCTAATTCCTAAGTCAACTTTTGATGCATTCCTTTCACAGAAAAATATGTGAAACAGAAAGCATGAGTATTATGAACTCAAAGCGAATAAAAATTTTCACATTTGCTAATCCTTGCAATTAAAATATATAATAGCAATCGAATGCGTTCGAGTCAATGCATTTCCTTTTCATTAACTGAATTTATATATTCAATTGAATGATATTATAGAATCAAATAATGAGAGAAATTAATTGGATTTTTGAAAGTATATTCACTGAATGAATAGCATTATCAGCGTTTAAAGTTATTATATGTAATGCAAGTGACACGAATGCAAGCTATGCAAAAAATGTTCATCACTGCTTGGGTTCACTAACTAAAAGCCGGCTCTAATTTAATGATCGATTTTTGTGTTGCTTACCTCTTACTACGGAGAACCAAATGGAAACTAATAATATGTAAACAATAGGATATTTATTCATTTTCACTGTTTTCGGCACCATTTCATTGAACACCGAATCAAACATTTTTCATTGTTGTACAAGTTTTTCGATTTCTAATTATATTATCCAAAACTTATGCAAATATCACAACGTTTTGAATGAAGATATTGTAATTGATTGACCAAATATTAATCCATTTGTGGTGTATCTCTACCAGATATAATGCTGAGATGTCCTCTTTTGCCACATTTAACGATTATAGTCATGTCTGAAACAGGAGATATGCATTATGGGGAGAATAACATCACAATAACTAAAACTTCATCAATGATAAGCAATGTATCAATTCATAAAAGTTGTGCTGATATCACATGAAATCTATTATGTGTTTATGTATTGGTCTTCGCTCTACCCATTATTCACTGTAAAACACACTGATTTGTTGATTATAAATGAAGAATATATTACTTATTCTATTAAGTGATAGTTCTGTTGGAAAACATTTGTCATAAAAATAGTCAAAGTATTGGTTTTAAGAAAAGAAACTTATTTTTCTTCACATATTTGAATTCAGTCATAAGTGCACGCGTGGAACAGAATTAGTTTGTTTCATAATGAAGACTCAATTCTCTTGAAGTGTTGGTGTTTGAGACTTGTGTTTTTCACTTCTGTGAGACTTTATTACATCCGTTGCATTCAAGAAGACCTACAAATAAAATGAGAAAAAGAAAACACGGCGTTATACCTTTGGTGATTGTCAAGCCCTCGGTTTCATCCCCTTCTGGGAAGGGATGGTTGTTATGGAAACGCGCGCATGTTTGGTACCAGTAGAGCTACTTTAACAGTAAAGATGTACTGAACAGTACTGAACAATACCAGAATTCATTGAAGTTGAAGATAAAGAGGGGTTGAAATGGACACAATATTAAAAGGGAAGCGCAAAATGTGATAGAGGGTGACATCCCTGTCAATGACAGATTCAAAATTGAAACCAGAGATGTGCCAATTTTTGTTCAATACTTTCAATTTTACATCTCTATAATCTACTTATTTTTTGGCAGTAATTTCTTTGGATTTTCGGATTACTCTTTGTGTTTCAATGAAACTCGAATGGAGTGCTCAAAAATTGATTCGCATTTCAGTCAGCGCACAAAAAATAATTATAAATCAAAATTGAATCTCAATTCTAAGAAATTATTTGAACTAAACATTCAAAACAAGACAAGATTACAATTTATTGGATGCCAAATGTATAAAATGTTTGGTCAGTCAATAGTAAAACTTGATTAATAGCGTCTTTTTTTAATACACGAACGCCCTTACACTTGAAAAGGAGTGGTAGTTATGTGTTTTGATAAATGGAACTGATAATAGCATATAGCACTTGTTCAAGCGCAGCCTTCTTTTTTGTTTTAGCACCAAAATTAAGATTGAGGCCATCTCTCCATAGAATGTTTCCCAAATTGCGGGTGCGATACAATCTTAAATATTTTCCGACCCTTTTCGGCTTTTCTATTTCAAAAGGTTAGCTTTAATTTACCTTAAATTTAAACCTAAAGAACAGATTGCGAAGTATTTCCCACACCGTGTCACTTCTTTAAATCTTAATAACATATATCCTTTAGAACTCTCATAACTATAAGATCTCTTTATTTTCGTTTTAGTTTTAATCAAAGATTATATCATATAATTTGCAAAAAATTTATTTTAAGTTAATAACTTTTAGACTATTGTTTCCATAATGAAAATCTTCAAAATGCTGTAAAGTTTCACTCAGTGCTAGTGTTGCCAAACGTCCGGGAATGGTAGGAAAGTAGATCTGTTCATCGGGCCGATATACTCCGACCCGACCGAGAATTAGAGTTCAATGGCAGTAGCGAGGCCAGAAAATTTTGAGTGAGGTCCCAAACATAGGAAAAGAAAAACATCTTAACACATTGTATTTCTTTAGTGAATTGTAGTGTGTTTTGCAGCTTGTACAAAAATAAAAGCCTTCTTTTCAATAATTTCATGTAATTCAAGCTCAAAAAATAAAATACAATAAAGCTTTCTATGATATTAATTGACTTTTAATTTAAGTTTGGGGCATATGCCTCCTGCCCCTATGCTAGCTTCGCCACTGGATAATGGGTTTAATTAGTTTATTGATTCGGATGATTGTAGTTTACATTGTACTCATAGTAAATTAATTTTAGAATCATTTGAATCACAATCAGTTTGAGGCATTGTTTTATTTATTTATTTGTAAAACATAATCATTTTATATAATAGACGAATAATAAAAAAGAACTTAATAGCTTAATAATCGCTTATAATTATGTAATGGCACATTATAAGCATTGTTTAACATAAAACACCTAAATTTATATAAATTGGGCTTATTTCGGTTGGACCCCCCATCCTCATCCAACCCAACAAGACACTTCAGAACACTCAGCCCGACCCGACCGAGCGCGACCCGATGAACAGGTCTACTCTGCGTCCCAACTCATGGGAATAGTTATTCCTTGACATATGAAAGTCTCGGAATTGAATGGTTTATAGAAAAAAATTAGAAATTAGAAAAAATAATAAAAAAGACACCAGAAATATACATTTGGAATGCATTAAGCTTAAAGGCCTCTCATCTGTTTGATAAAAGACTGACAGTCATTAAAACTATCAGCAAAAATTGATTGAATTAATAAACTTAAAATTTCGTATAACTTCAATGATAGCATTAATAATTCATAATGAAATTAAAATACATAAAATTAGTAAAACCCCCATATTATAGTGAAATAACTAATTTCATTCGTAGCAGACAATGAAAAAATTATTGCCAAAGTCCTGATATGACCAGAAACTTTGTGAACCGGAATATTCCAGAAAAATTGAAGGTTTTTAGCTAAAATCAAGTGTATTCGCAATTCAAATATGAATGCTATTCAATACTCATAATAGTGAATACAACATAATTGTGACCATAAAATAATTATCAGAATTGATGTTTTCATTTCTCACTGATTTAAGCAATCAAAATAATTAGTGAGCGAACAGAACTGTACTTTAATACCAATTAGTCTTTTTTGGAGTTAATTCAAATCATAAAATGCAGATATAATGTCATTTGCATGATATAAAGCACTTTCATGAGTTTAGATGATTGAAGATATTTAATAATATGCAATCAAATCAGACTTTTATGTATTTCGTGTACATTTAAGATGAACCGACGCCCACTCCTAAAAAGATTTGCTATCTATCTCCCTGATTGTCATAAAATAGAGTCGAATATTCGCCTTACATACCAAATATCAAATACAACTGTTGTATGTTTAAAAGTATGCCTAAAATACAATATTAGGATATATTTGTTGGCGTGCATTTGTTATCTGACATGCTTTGCACTGACGTTTTTAATTAAATTAGCTCTGATTCCTCACGAGAATTTTTCTTTTAATAGTGAATTATGAGCGCAATACGCTTTCATGATTTAGTTTGTGGCCTCAATTATCCACAAGGCGTTTAACTTGAAAGACAATCAAATTGCATTACTTAATCAAAACTCATTTCTATCTCACTACACAATACTGGTATGGTATCTAAAGCGGAACTTCAATGTCATACAAGTAAGATATTGCATATACAGCAGGTATACAGCAATAGTGCACTAAAAATTGACTCGCTTTTAGGTGGAGTTTTCAAGTTAATGATAGTTCCGTCCATATTATGAATTTATAAAATATAGTTCTCTAAAACATAGTCAAAACACGCTTGACTTACAGCAAAAGGTGGCCAATTTTGAGATCCCCTATTCCACCAACACTACTATCAAAAAGTAAAAGTAGGCTATGATTAATGATGATTCATAAACATATTTGGGATAGACTGCAAATAATGTTTTTCAATATTTTGAAACGCATACAGTAATGCACTTTATTATACCAGTACTGTATTAATGTCTTAGAGTGCTATTTACTTGTGTGTTAGCATATGGCCACTGATGAACACAACCAAATATATAATCTATTTTGTTCTGTTTCTCTCAAAATTTTTAATTTTCTTTCTTTGCATTTATTTTAAAAGAGTTTCATTACTAGAATATTGAATATAAAAGTAGTAAATAATATACTATAGTAATTCATATCCATTTTGTTGGAGTATGTCTGAGTTCTATTGTGAGTTTGAAGGTTTCTCGAAATATTTTTGAAAAATTTCTCTTGAAATTACTTTTATTAAAAAGAGAAAATATTGTTTTTCTTGGGTTCCGGTTAGAAAATGAAAATTATAAATGAAATATAGCTGTATTCTTAAGATGGGCTTATTTGAGAATGAAATATGATAGAGATTAAAATGGCATATATTTCATAAGATTATGAACAATCAGAATCTCCCATTGAAATGGATTAAGAATTATTATTTATTACGAAACTTATTCTTGAAAGGAATCCCATGAATTCATTTAGAAACTCAAAGATCAATTCGAGACAATTGTGTTATATTTTGAAAATAACTAATATAATAGTGAAAAATTGAAATTATTTAATTAAATTGAAATTTTAATTGTAATATTTAATAATGATTAATCTCTTGAATTGATGCTCATCCATATAATTTTTATTAAAAAAATTTGACATTCAAAATGATAGGCATATAAATAGCTTTCCTTAATGCTAGAGTTGCAAGACATTCCAGAATAACCGAAAATAATTCCGATTCAACAAATTGTAAAGTTACATTGTCTTATTAAATTAGATTTCGTAAAAATTGCAAATATGTTCAAAAAAAAAAAAATATTTCGGTCCAAACTTCAATTTATTTTAATATCTAAAGATCAACACAATGTGATCTGAAGAAAAATGCATTAATATACTTTAACATTGAATATGATATTTATCTGACAAATTTAGACAATTTTTCAAAACTAGTTAATTACTAGTGTGTAAAAAATTATTTGAATCATTATTCAATTTATAAATAATTCAGATCTTTTCTCATTTGGAAACTATTGCACGTCTTAATACTGCATTGAAAAGTGAAACCATTAATTCATTGGTCCACACTTTACATATGAAGATTTTTTTCATTAATAAAATTAGTTCCAAAATATTTACAGAAAGTTTTTAATAAAGAAGAGATTTCTAGAAATTTCATATTAATATTGAATACAGAGACTTTTCTATTAAGGTCATGTTTTATGGACGTTAACAATAGTTATTATAAGTAATTCTTCTTTGTTTGACGTAAAAAATAACAAATTATTGAGTAAAATCGGTGCTCAGTTACTCATTTGGGCACAATTTGCTTAATGCTATCTTTCATATTGAGTAAATTGCACATAATTGCTGTTTTAAGTGATTGTTAATCCTAAGGCATAACACCTTTTGACCGTTCAAACTAAGGCTAAACTTAAAAACTCATTTTTAAAACAGAAATAACTGAAGAAAAGCCTGAACTATTGAGTTGAGTCTGCAATTCAGTCGTAGGCGACTAGTTCTCTAGTTAACAATTAGTATTGCGCGCGTGTGAATGCCTTAAAGCTCAAAAACTACTATGAATAACATTTTGTATACTTAACGATCAATTGCTCGATCACTTCCAACCTAAGTTACGTTCAACTTATTGGTCAGGAAGTTATAAAATTTTATAATTTAC